>CAUYLG010009828.1:0-85440 GCA_963573385.1 Cacajao melanocephalus
CTGCAATGAACACTGGTGTGCATGTAGCCTTATAATGGAACTATTTATAATCCTTTGGATATATATCCAGTAATGGGATTGCTGGGTCAAATGGAATTTCTATTTCTAGGTCCTTGAGGAATCGCCACACTGTCTTCCACAATGGTTGCACTAATTTATGCTCCCACAGTGTAAAAGTGTTCCTATTTCTCCACATCCTCTCCAGCATCTGTTGTCTCCAGATTTTTTAATGATCACCATTCTAACTGGCATGAGATGGTATCTCAATGTAGTTTTGATTTACATTTCTCTGATGACCAGTGATCATGAGCATTTTTTCATATGTTTGTTGGCTTCATCTATGTCTTCTTTTGTAAAGTGTCAGTTCATATCCTTCACCCACTTTTGAATGGGCTTGTTTTTTCTTGTAAATCTGTTTTAGTTCTTTGTAGATTCTGGATATTAGCCCTTTGTCAGATGGGTAGATTGCAAAAATTTTCTCCCATTCTGTTGGTTGCAGGTTCACTCTAATGATTGTTTCTTTTGCTGGGCAGAATCTCTGGAGTTTAATTAGGTCCCATTTGTCAATTTTGGCTTCTGTTGCCAATGCTTTTGGTGTTGTAGTCATGAAGTCCTTGCCTATGCCTATGTCCTGAATGGTTTAGCCTAGATTTTCTTCTAGGGTTTTTATGGTGTTAGGTCTTAGGTTTAAGTCTTTAATCCATCTGGAGTTAATTTTAGTGTAAAGTGTCAGGAAGGGATGCAGTTTCTGCTTCCTGCACATGGCTAGCCAGTTTTCCCAACACGATTTTTTAATTTTTTATTTCCATAGGTTATTGGGGAATGGTAGTATGTGGTTACGTGAGTAGTTCTTTAGTGGTGATTTGCGAGATTTTGGTGCATCCATCTCCGGAGCAGTATAACTTGTAACCAATTTGTGGTCTTTTATCCCTCACCCCCTTCCCACCCTTTCCTACCAAGTTCCCAATGTTCATTGTGTCATTCTTAAGCCTTTGCATCCTCATAGCTTAGCTCTCACTTATGAGTGAGAACATCTGATGTTTGGTTTTCCATTCTTGAGTTATTTCACTTTGAATAATAGTCTCCTATCCCATCTAAGTTGCTGTGAATTCCATTAATTCATTCCTTTTTATGGCTGAGTAGTATTCCATCGTGTATTTATACACACACACACACACACACACACACACTACAGTTTCTTTATCCACTAGTTGATTGATGGGCATTTGGGCTGGTTCCACATTTTTGCAACCATGAATTGTGCTGCTATAAACATGTGTGCAAGTGTCTTCTTCATATAATGACTTCTTTTTCTCTGAGTAGATACCCAGTAGTGGGATTGCTGGATCAAATGGTAGTTCAAATTTAGTTCCTTAAGGAATCTCCACACTGTTTTCCATGGTGGTTGCACTAGTTTGCATTCCCATCAGCGGTGTAGAAGTGTTCCCTTTTCACTGCATCCACGCTAATATCTATTATTTTTTATTTTTTGATTACAGCCATTCTTACAGGAGTAAGGTGGTATTGCATTGTTCCAATTTGCATTTCCTTGATCATTAGTGATGTTGAACATTTTTTCATATGTTTGTTGGCCATTTGTATATCTTCTTTTGAGAATTGTCAATTCATAGACTGAAAAAAATTCTTGATTTCATGATGCTTCTATCAGAGTTAGGAGATAGTTGGAAAACAAATGAGGTTCCTTTAAATATTTTAATTTTAAATTTTAGATTTTAAAAGGAGCTACGTATTTAGAATTCACATTTATGATGTGTTTTCTCTTGTTCTGACAGGATACATTCTGTATGATGTAAAGGATTCTGAGATTCTGGATGCGTTGAATGTAAAAAAGCATTGTTCAATTATATTCTTATCATGGACGCTCTTCATTACACATCCACAATCACCATGTCCACAGGGTCCATGGGAATTGGATTTTTTAAATTGCATTTTAGGTTTTAGGGTACATGTGAAGAACATGCAAAATTGTTGCATAGGTACACACATGGCAGTGTGATTTGCTGTCTTCCTCCCCATCTCCTATATCCAGCATTTCTCCCCATGCTATCTCTCCCCAACTCCCCACCCCCTGCTGTCCCTCCTCTGTTCCCCCTGACAGACCCCAGTGTGTGATGCTCCCCTCTCCCTGTGTCGATGTGTTCTCATTGTTCAACACCCACCGATGAGCGAGAACATGCAGCCCAACACCATTTATTAAACAGGGAATCATTTCCCCATTGCTTGTTTTTGTGAGGTTTGTCAAAGATCAGATGGTTGCAGATGTGTGGCATTGCCTCCGAGGGCTCTGTTCTGTTCCATTGGTCTATATCTCTGTTTTGGTATCAATACCATGCTCTTTTGATTACTGTAGCCTTGTAGTATAGTTTGAAGTCAGGTAGCATGATACCTCTAGCTTTGTTCTTTTTGCTTAGGATTGTCTTGGCTATGCAGGCTCCCTTTTGTGGAACCACTTTTAAAGTTGCTGCAGTAGTTGAAGTCAAGAAGGACAGACAGTGGCCTAGCCTAGGGCCATGCGATGGAGAAATAGACAAGTGCAGGCTTATAATGAGAAGGCATGATGTGGAGTAGAAAGGTGAGGGAAGGTCTCTCTCTAAGTAAGTAAATTTCATTTAAGGTGAGAACAGTTAGTGGAGGGATGAGAAAAACCTTCATTCACATTGTAACAGCAAGACTGAATTAGGATAGAAAGAAGCCTTAAGTTCTGAAAAAGTATTGCTCTTCCTTTTCCCAGAAACATACACATCCTTAAGTAATTAAAAATTAAAACTGTGCTAAACCACAAAGTAGATGTAAGCAAGTTCCACAAGATTCAGATTTTTCCCACCACAACCATCCTCATGCTTTCGCTTTTAAAATGTCACATATTAAATTATCTCAAGATAGTTTTGTTATGAAATCCTCAGCATTTGCTGAGTCTGTTTGTTTAAATGTGATGTTTTACAAATTCCCTGAAAAAAAGATAGTGTTTGAAGCTGAAAGCCATACAGGAGTGCGAGGAAGGGAAGAGCTTGGCCCCTTTAAATGATATGAGAATGGGGGCAGGGAAGTGCCGGCTAGGGAAAGGCAGGTGGTTCCCTAGGGCTCTACTCCCCCAGACCTAGGTGAGGATGCCACTTCTGCCTTTGCTCCCAAATATTGCAGTTTTCAAGACCACCCTGACCTGCCATGATCCACATCCTGGGCCTATAATAACCAAGGACCTTAGCAAGGCAGAGACAGATTCTGGACAGCGAGAGGAACACGTTGGCGGAAGAAGACAAATGCTGGACATCGAAAGGATATTGGGGGAGCACATGTGTGGAACAGGAGCACAGGGACAGATGCCAGCAAGCTAGCAGGCCATTGGCCGACAGAACAAGGCAGAGTTTGGCCAGGGCAGTCAGAAGAGAGCCGGGACATTTAGCCGCCTGGCTCCAGGGGAAAGCCATCTCCCTCTGGGTCACCCATCTGCTGAGAGCTACTTCTACTCAACAAAATCTTGCACTCATTCTCCAAGTCCATGTGTGATCTGATTCTTTTGGTACACCAAGGGAATAAACACTGGGATATAGAAAGGCTTCTGTCCTTGTGATAAGGAAGAGGGTCTGATTGAGCTAATAACACAAGCCTCACACAGACGGCTAAGAAAGAGCACACTGCAACACATACCCATGGGGGCTCCAGGAGCTTTAGAAATTCATCCCTAGACACTGCTGTGGGGTCAGAGCCCCACAGTCTGCCCATCTGTGTGCTCCCCCAGACTTTTGAGCAGCTGGGCACTGAAGAAGCAAGACACATCCCCATTGCATGCCCTGTGAGGGGGACAAGGGAACTTTTTCCATTTCCAAAGTAGGCTGCATCCAGACATAGGCATGAGCAGACTACGCAGGGATCTGCAAATTAAATAGAGGACAGGACCTTAAGAACAAAGAAGGAGATGTGATAGGATGTTCAAGAGCAAGAGAGATCAGGGAAGTTCAGGGAAGACATAACTTCAGTAACTCAGGTGGGGAAAGTGTGTGGTTCTATCACATGTGTTGGTGGCCGTGGAGGAAAGTCTCCCTCAGAAGCCAGGTCAGATGTTTCTGGAGGTCAGTTATCAGCAGAAAATGAAGAGCTTGCCTACTCTAGTTTTCTTAAAATATATTTATTTTTATACCATGTCTCCATTTTGACTGGAGAAAAGCACAGAGTTACTTTAATTGGTGCAAAGAAAACGTCAAAGGCAATGAATCGGTCTACTGATTTCTTCCTTGAAAGAACTAAAAAATGTCATTTTATATTTGGAAATGAACTCTCACTTTGTTCTGTTTTGATCGTATGGTTTGCTTTAAAGAATATACTGTAGTTACTCTGGTTTGTATGTTTTACCGTGGCTTTCAACTAAATGCCTTAATATTGTGATCTTACCCATTATCATTCAGTTTTGACTTTACCAACATAGTTTTTTCTAATATTTTTATTTTCCTTGACTTTCCTATTAGGCTAAACTCATTTTCAATATTTGAATAATCTAATTTTTTGGTCAACAGGTTATGTAAACTTGGGACAAGTAACATATTCATCTTCATATCTTGAGCAAAAATATAGTGCATAAAACAAAATAGCTGCTCAGTTTGCTACAGAATGGAATTTAGACAATCCCTGCCCTCAAGGAGCTTGCAGACGACTTAGAGATTCAGCTGCATTAAAAATGACACACAGTGTTATAAGTCTAACAAGGGAAGTATGTCAATACAGAATTAAGAGAGAAAATTAGAGGGTCAATTGTGCACAGCAGCATCAGGGAGAGCATTAAAACAGAGGTCATTCCAGAGGAGCAGGTAGGAAAGGACAACACAGGTGGAGGAAACACCATGCAAAGAAGCAAGGTCCACAATCCTTAAATGTGCTGGAAAATCCTATAGTACTGGGAAAGTAGTGCTATAGAAGGAGACCAAGCTTAGAAATAAGCAGATGCAAAAACATATAGGGTTTGTAGGTCATGTTATGCAGTTTGAACTTTTTTTGACAGGCAGTCAGGCAGGGGACAGTTAAAGGTCTTGGCGTGGAAGCAATATGATCAGATTTGCCTTCTGCAAAGAGCACTTTGGCTGCAATGTTGAAATGAGGACAAGTAAGTGCACTGGCAGATTGACTTGGTAAGGTGCTATGGCAATAGAGCAGGGGAAAGAAGACTGTGACCCTAAGTAAAGCAGAGGCATTGCAAATGGAGAGATGGGGTAGGTTTAAGAGATTCATAAGATAAAATAGACAAGACTTGATAACTAGATATGAGGGTTCAATGATAGGGAAACATTGAGGAAGTTTCCAGTTCTATGGATTTGGAGATAAGTAAATGGTGGTGCTATCCACCAGAGTAGAAAATACATGCCTGGCTGTGGGAGAGGAGAGAAACTTGAGAACAAAAAGGGAAAACTTGCCCTTTGGGACATTTTGACTGTGGAGTGACTGCAGGCCTTTTGATTAGAGAACACTGCAATGCAGTGTCCTTGTATAACTTCCCCAGGCAAAGGTAGTTTTTCATAAATGTGTTTAATAGAACTCATGCCTTTGTGATCCCTGTTTAACATCTTGTACATTATTATTCTCTCTATCCCATAGAAAATGGGATTTCCTGTTGCCATTGCTTTTGGTGTTTTAGTCATGAAGTCTTTGCCCATGCCTATGTCCTGAATGGTATTGTCTAGGTTTTCTTCTAGGGTTTTTCTGGTTTTAGGTCTTATGTTTAAGTCTTTAATCCATCTTGAGTTAATTTTTGTATAAGGTGTAATGAAGGAGTCCAGTTTCAGTTTTCTGCACATGGCTAGCCAGTTTTCCCAACATTGTTTATTAAATAGGGAATTCTTTCCCCATTGCTTGTTTCTGTCAGGTTTGTGGAAGATCAGATGGTTGTAGACAAATGGGATCTAATTAAACTAAATACCATCTGCACAGCAAAAGAAACTATCATTAGAATGAACAGGCAACCTACAGAATGGGAAAAAGTTTTGCTATCTATCAAGCTGACAAAGAGCTGATATCCAGAATCTACAAGGAACGTAAACAAATTTACAAGAAAAAAAAAAAAAACAAAAACCCCATCAAAAAGTGGGTGAAGGATATGAAAAGACACTTCTCAAAAGAAGACATTTATGTGGCCAACAAACATATGAAAAAAAATGTTCATTACCACTGGTCATTAGAGAAATGCAAATCAAAATCACAATGAGATACCATCCCCTGCCAGTTAGAATGGTGATCATTAAAAAGTTAGGAAAACAGATGCTGGAGAGGATGTGGAGAAATAGGAACTCTTTTACACTGTTGTTAGGAGTGTAAATTAGTTCGATCATTGTGGAAGACAGTGTGGCAATTCCTCAAGGATCTGGAATCGAAAATACCATTTGACCCAGCAATCCCATTACTGGATATATACCCAAAGGATTATAAATTATTCTACTAAAAAGGCACATGCACAGGTATGTTTATTGCAGCACTATTCACAATAGCAAAGACTTGAAACCAACCCGAACACCCATCAATAATAGACTAGATAAAGAAAATGTGGCACATATACACCATGGAATATTATGCAGCTATAGAAAAGGATGAGTTCATGTCCTTTGCAGGGACATGGATGAAGCTGGAAACCATCATTCTCAGCAAACCAACACAAGAACAGAAAACCAAACACCACGTGTTCTCACTCATAAGTAGTTGAACAATGAGAACACGTGGACACAGGGAGGGGAACAACACACACCAGGGCCTGTTTTGGGGTGGGAGGTTAGGGGAGGGGTAGCATTAGGAGAAATATCTAATGAAGATGATGGGATAATGGGTGCAGCAAACCACCATGGCACATATATACCTGTGTAACAGACCTGCACGTTCTGCACATGTATCCCAGAATTTAAATTATAACAATAATAATAAAAGGAATAAAAAAAGAAAATAAAACTGTGGTTTCTGTGACAGTTAATGGTGACACATTCTATCCACTTACCCAAGCTCATCAACTCAGAGTCAATATCAATTCCTCTGCCTTTCTTACTAGTCATACCTGATAGTCACTCAGAGTGTTCTCTAATCATTCCCCTCCCTTTTAAGGGTTTCTCTTTATGGTCACTGTTTGAACCAACATACCTGCCCACTGCCATATACACACATATCTAAGCCCTCTCCCACTAATTTATTTCTCCAAGACCTTGTGGAGGTTTCCTAATTATTACTTCTGCCTCTAATCTTTGCCCTGAACTATGTGTTATTCACACTATTGCTGGAATAATTTTTCTATAACATGCTTGATCACATTGTTTTGGTACTTAGAAACATCAATAGGTCATTAATGCCTCAATGGTCATGAACAAACACCTTGGTTTATCATCATGTGTCCAAAACTTATTTTTTGACACAGTTGATATAGCAAATTACTCCTCACTTCATTAATAATTCCTCAGTCGAGTTTGAATGTTCAAAGGCACTCTGATACGTTTGTTTTATGACTCTATCATTTCAGGTAGGTTTTGGACAGGTGGAAAGAGCCCATCGGATCCACTCCCACCACCACACACACTGTTAGATTCAATTTCACAATTAATTAAGTATTGTTATGGGTTGATTGTTTTCTTCTTCATTTTTTTATTGTACTTTAGGTTCTGGGGTACATGTGCAGATCATGCAGGATTGTTGCATAGGTACATACATGGGAAGATGGTTTGCTGCCTTCATCCCCCCATCACCTATATCTGGTATTTCTCCCCATATTATCCCTCCCCACCCCCCACTGTCCTTCCCCTAGTCCCCCCAACTGACCACAGTATGTGATAATCCAATCCCTGTGTCCACGTGTTGCCATTGTTCAATACCCTCCTGTGAGTGAGAACATGTGGTGTTTAGTTTTCTGTTCTTGTGTCAGTTTGCTGAGAATGATAGTTTACAGATTCACCCATGTCCCTACAAAGGGCATGAACTCATTGTTTTTTATGGCTGCATAGTACTCCACAGTGTATATGTGCCACATTTTCTTTATCCAGTTTATTGTTGATGGACATTTGGGTTGGTTTCAGGTCTTTGCTATTGTAAACAGTGCTGCAATGAACATACGTGTGCATGTGTCTTTATAATAAGACAATTTATAATCCTTTGGGTATATACCCAGTAATGGGATTGCTGGGTCAAATGGTATTTCTATTTCTGGTCCTTGAGGAATTGCCACACTGTCTTCCACAATGGTTGCACTAATTTGCACTCCCAAGAACAGTGAAAAAGTGTTCCTATTTCTCCATATCTTCTCCAGCATCTGTTGTCTCCAGATTTTTTAATGATCGCCATTCCAACTGGCGTGAGGTGGTATCTCAATGTGGTTTTGATTTGCATTTCTCTAATAATCAGTGATGATGAGCATTTTTTCATATGTTTGTTGGTCTCATATATGTCTTCTTTTGAAAAGTGTCTGTTCATATCCTTCACTCATTTTTGAATGGGTTTGCTTGTTTTTTGTTTTTTTTTTCTTGTAAATCTGTTTTAGTTCTTGGTAGATTCTGGATATTAGCCCTTTGTCAGATGGGTAGATTGCAAAAATTCTTTCCCATTCTGTTGGTTGCCAGTTCACTCTAATGATTATTTCTTTTGCTGTACAGAAGCTCTGGAGTTTAATTAGGTCCCATTTGTCTATTTTGGCATTTGTTGCCAATGATTTTGGTGTTTTAGTCATGAAGTCCTTGCCTATGCCTATGTCTTGAATGGTTTTGCCTAGGTTTTCTTCTAGGATTTTTATGGTGGTAGGTCTTATGTTTAAGTCTTTAATCCATCTGGAGTTAATTTTAGTGTAAGGTGTCAGGAAGGGTTCTAGTTTCTGCTTTCCACACATGGCTAGCCAGTTTTCCCAACACCATTTATTAAACAGGTAATCTTTTCCCCATTGCTTGCTTTTGTCAGATTTGTCAAAGATCAGATGATTGTAGATGTGTAGTGTTGCTTCTGAGGCCTCTGTTCGGTTCCATTGGTCTATGTCTCTGTTTTGGTATCAATACCATGCTCTTTTGATTACTGTGGCCTTGTAGTATAGTTTGAAGCCAGGCAGCATGATGCCTCTAGCTTTGTTCTTTTTGCTTAGGATTGTTTTGGCTATGCAGGCTCTCTTTTGGTTCCATATGAAGTTTGAAGTGGTTTTTTCCAATTCTGTGAAGAAGGTCATTGGTAGCTTGATAGGGATAGTGCTGAATCTATAGATTACTTTGTTGATTCTTCCCAATCATGAGCATGGAGTGCTTTTCCATCCGTTTGTGTCCTTCCTTATTTCATTGAGCAGTGGTTTGTAGTTCTCCTTGAAGAGATCCTTTACATCATTAGTTAGTTGTATTCCTAGGTATTTTATTCTCTTTGTAGCAATTGTGAATGGGAGTTCACTTTTGATTTTGCTCTCTGTCTGTTATTCGTGTATAAGAATGCTTCTGATTTCTGCACATTGATTTTGTATCCTGAGACTTTGCTGAAGTTGCTTATCAGTTTCAGGAGATTTTGGGCTGAGACAATGGGGTCTTCTAAATATACAATCATGTCATCTGCAAATAGAGACAATTTGGCTTCTTCTCTTCCTAATGAATATGTTTATTTCTTTTTCTTGCCTGATTGCTCTGGCTAGAACTTCCAATACTATATTGAATAGGAGTGGTGAGAGAGGGCATCCTTGTCTTGTGCCAGATTTCAAAGAGAATGCTTCCAGTTTTTGCCCATTCAGTATGATATTGGCTGTGGGTTTGTTGTAAATAGCTTTTATTATTTTGTGATATGTTCCATCGATACCTAGTATATTGAGGGTTTTTAGCATAAAGGGCTTTTGAATTTTGTCAAAGGCCTTCTCTGCATCTATTGAGGTAATCATGTGGTTTTTGTCTTTGGTTCTGTTTATGTGATGGATTACGTTTACAGACTTGTGTATGTTGAACCAGCCTTGCATCCCCGGGATGAAGCCTACTTGATCGTGATGAATAAGCTTTTTGATTTGCTGTTGCATTCGATTTGCCAGTATTTTATTGAAGATTTTTGCATTGATGTTCATCATGGATATTGGCTTGAAGTTTTATTTTTTAGTTGTGTCTCTGCCCAGTTTTGGTATCAGGATGATGTTGGTCTCATCAAATGAGTTGGGGAGGATTCCCTCTTTTTGTATCGTTTGGAATAGTTTCAGAAGGAATGATACCAGCTCCTCCTTGTACATCTCGTAGAATTTGGCTGCAAACCCATCTGGACCTGGGCTTTTTTAGTAGGTAGGCTATTAATTGCTGCCTCAACTTTAGCCCTTGTTATTGGTCTATTCAGGGTTTCAACTTCTTCCTGGTTTAGTCTTGGGAGTGTGCAAGTGTCAAGGAATGTATCCATTTCTTCCAGATTGACTGGTTTTTGTGCATAGAGTTGTTTGTAGTAATCTCTGATGGTAGTTTGTGTTTCTGTGGAATCGGTCGTGATGTCCCCTTTATCGTTTTTTCTTGCATCTGTTTGATTCTTCTCTCTTTTCTTTTTTATTAGTCTGGCTAGCAGTTTATCTATTTTGTTATCTTTTCAAAAAACCAGCTCCTGGATTTGTTGATTGTTTGAAGGGCTTTTTTTTTTTCTCTATCTCCTTCAGTTCTGCTCTGATCTTAGTTATTTCTTGTCTTCTGCTAGCTTTTGAGTTTTTTTTGATCTTGCCCTTGTAACTCTTCCAATTTTGATGATGGGGTTTCAATTTTAGATCTTTCCTTCCACCGCATGTGGGCATTCACTGCTGTGAATTTCCCTCTAGACACTGCTTTAAATGTGTCCCAGTGATTCTGGTATATTTTGTCTTCATTCTCATTGGTTTTGAAGAACATCTTTATTTCTGCCTTCATTTCATTGTTTATCCAGTCGACATTCAGGAGCCAGTTGTTCATTTTCCATGAAGTTGTGCAGTTCTGAGTAAGTTTCTTAATCCTGAGTTCTAATTTGATTGCACCTTAGTCTGAGAGACTGTTTGTTATGATTTCCATTCTTTTGCATTTGTTGAGGAATGATTTAATTCCAATTATGTGGTTGATTTTAGAGTAAATGTGATGTGGTGCTGGGAATGTATATTCTATTGATTTGGTATGGAGAGTTCTGTAAATGTCTATTAAGTTCGCTTGGTCCAGATCTGCTTTCAAGTCCTGGATTTCCTTGTTGATTTTCTGTCTCGTTGATCCGTCTAATATCGACAGTGGAGTGTTAAAGTCTCCCTCTATTATTGTGCGGGAGTCTAAGTTTCTTTGTAGGTCATTAAGGATTTGCTTTATGTATCTGGGTGCTCCTGTATTGAGTGCATATATATTTAGAATAGTTAGCTCTTCTTGTTGTATTGATCCTTTTACCATTATGTAATGCCCTTCTTTGTCTCTTTTGATTTTTGTTTGTTTAAAGTCCATTTTATCAGAGACTATGATTGCCACTCCTGCTTTTTTTTGCTCTCCATTTGCTTGGTAAATCTTCTTCTATCCCTTTATTTTGAGTCTATGTGTCTTTGCACGTAGGATGGGTCTCCTGAATACAGCACACCAATGGTTCTTGGCTTTTTATCCAATTTGCCGGTCTGTGTCTTTTGACTGGGGCATTTAGTCCATTTATATTTAATGTTAATATTGTTATGTGTGAATTTGATCCTGCCATTTTGTTACTGGTTGGTTGTTTTGCCCTCTCATTGGCATAATTTCTTCATTGTGTCATTGGTCTTTTACACTTTGTTCTTTTTTGCTGTGGCTGGTACTGGTTTTTCCTTCCTGTGTTTAGTGCTTCCTTGTAGGGAAGGTCTGGTAGTGACAAAATCTTTCAGCAATTGCTTGTCCATAAATGATTTTATTTTTTCATCACTTTTAAAGCTGAGTTTGGCTGGACATGAAATTCTGGGTTGAAAGGTCTTTTCTTTAAGGATGTTGAGTATCGGCCCCCACATTCTTCTGGGTTTCTGCTGAGAGATCTGCTTTGAGTCTACTGTGCTTCCCTTTGTGGGTGACCCAACCTTTCTCTCTGTCTGCCCTTAGCATTTTTAATTCGTTTCAACCCTGGTGAATCTGATGACTATGTGCCTTAGGGTTGCTCTCCTAGAGGAGTATCATTATGGTGTTCTCTGTATTTCCTGTATTTGAATGTTGGCCTGCCTTGCTAGGTTGGGGACATTCTCCTAGATAATATCCTGAAGAGTGTTTTCCAGCTTGCATTCATTCTCCCTGTCATCTTCTGGTACAACAATCAAGTGTAGATTGGGTCTTTTCACATAATCCAATATTTCTTGAAGGCTTTTTTCATTTCTTTTCACTCTTTGTTCTCTTTTCTTGCTTTTTTATTTTAGATCATTGAGTTGATCTTCAATATCTGATATCCTTTCTTCTGCTTGATCTATTCGACTACTGAAACTTGTGTATGCTTCACAAAGTTATTGTGCTGTGTTTTTCAGCTCCATCAAGTCGTTTATGTTCTTCTCTAACCTGGTTATTCTAGTTAGCAGTTCGTCTAACCTTTTCTCAAGGCTTTTAGTTTCTTTATATTGGGATAGAACATGTTACTTTAACTCAGTGAAGTTTGTTATTACCCACCTTCTGACGCCTGCTTCTGTCAATTCATCAAATTCATTCTCTGTCCAGCTTTGTTCCCTTGCTGGTGAGGAGTTGTGATCTCATGGTGGGGGAGAGGCATTCTGGTTTTTGTTGGTTTCATTCTTCTTCTGGTTTCTTCCCATCTTGTTGGATTTATATAGCTTTGATCTCAGGTAGCTTCTTGGGGAGATGGCCTTTCCTTTGTCTGTCTGAAGAGGCACTGCTGGGCTGCCATGGATTCAGTGGAGCTGCTGCATCTTTTATTTACTCAGGAAAATTAGGCCCGCTTCTGCAATGGCGGCTGCCCTTCCCCCTGCCGAGCTCGATCATTCCTGGTCACTCTGTAACTAATGTTCTGGATGTGAAACTCTGGAGTGAGAATTTTTTAGCTTCCTGAGCTTTGTGTGTGTGGGGGGGTGGGACCCATCCTGCCACATGGCCTCTTTCACTGCTTTCAGTTCCCCTTCTTTCTAGGGGGTGGTTAGCTCTGTCCAGCCGGCTTTCTGGCTTTCACGTCAGCCAGTGCTTCTGCCTAGATATATGCTGACAGCCATGGTGCCAGCCAAAGTTGCTGTTCTGCCCTGTTCAGGCAACTTGCTTAGGCTTTTCTGTCTGGTGAAGATCTCCTGTTCTGTGGGTTTTAGGGGGCTTGGGTGGAGCACTGTATCCGAACTGAAGTCTCAGAGGGGGAAATCCCCTGGTCCTCGGGTCGGTTGCACACACCTCCTAGGTAGGGCAGTGCCCCACCTTGCCTGAATTTGCCCTATTGGTTTATGCCCACTGTCCAACCAGACCCACAAAATGAACCTGGTACCTCGTTTGGAATTGTGGAGACTACTTGGCTTCTGTGTCTCTCTGTCTCTCACTGGCAGCTGCTTTCTGGAGCTGCTTCTTATTCGGCCATCTGGGGATCCCCCATAATTTGTTTTCTTCTAAAAGGTGTGTTGGAATCTGGACCATCAGTTGAGACCATCATCACATTCACATCAGGTTGTGAATGTGACCTTATTTAGAAATGGATCTTTGCAGATGTAATCAAGTTGAGTCCATTAGGATGGACTGTAATTTAAAATGGCTGGTGATCTTATGAAAAGGGGAAATTTGGACATAGTCACACATAGAATGTCATGTGATGACAGTGGCAGAGACTGAAGTGCTATAGCTACAAGTAAAGGAATGCCAAGGATTGACAGCCACCACCAGAAGATAGGAAAAGGCAAAAGGATTCTTCCCTACAGGTTGTAGAGGAAGCAGGGAACTACTGACATCTTGATTTCAGAATTCTAGCTTCCGGAACTGTGAGATAATATATTTCTGTTGTTTAAAGAAACCCATCTGTGGTACTTTGTTATAGCAGTCCAAGAAATTAATATGGATGCCATATTTCATGGGATGTAAAATAACCCCATAGCCTATCTTCTCTCAGCCTCCAACCTTTCTAGTGGGGGCAATTGCTTGCAGCACTGTCCCTACGTGGCAATGATACCTTGAATTCAAAAAGAGTGACACCATTGGACTTCTATGTGGAGTTTACATCACCATTCCTGAAGAATTTACAATCTGTGGCATTCTGTTCAAGAGAAGTATACAAATGTGATTTTCTGTTTCTTGATTCAAATTTAATGTTGGCAAAACCATCCATGAAGGGAAACTACAGTGAGTGCTCAGGTGTCTTCAAATCATATCTGTGCCTCCAGCTCACTGGAAAGCCCATTTCCATGCAGACTCACTTTTGGATAAAAGCTGTACAGTGTTACCTAGAGCATTAGTCTGTGTTCACAATTCTATAAAGATACTACCTGAAACTGGGTAATTTATAAAAGAAAGAGGTTTAATTGACTCACAGTTCTGCATGGCTGAGAGTGGGGGTTGCTCAGGAAACTTACAATCATGGAGGAGGATAAAGAAGAAGCAAGCACCTTCTTCACAAAACAGCAGGATAGAAAAAAAGCACAGAGGAAACTGCCACTTTTAAAACCATCAGATCTCATGAGAACTCCCTCACTATCAAGAGACCAGCAGGGGGGAAACCACCCCCATGATCCAGTCACTTCCTACCAGGTTCCTCCCTCAACATCTGGGGATTACAATTCCAGATGAGATTTGGATGTGGATACAGAGGCAAACTGTATCATTCTGCCCCAAGCCCCTCCTAAATCTCATATCCTTTACACATTTCAAAACACATCATGCCTTCCCAACAGTCTCCCAAAGTCTTGACTCATTTCAGCATTAACCCACAAGTTCAAGTCAAAATTATCATCTGAGACAAGGCAAGTCCCTTCTACCTATGAACCTGTTAAATTAAAAGCAAGTTACTTGCTTCCAAGATATAATGGGGTATAGGCATTGGGTAAATGTTCCTGTTCCACATGGGAGAAATTGGCAAAAACAAAGGGGCCACTGGCCCCATCCAAGTCTGAAACCCAACTGGACAGTCATTAAATCTTAATCTCCAAAATCTCCTTTGACTCCATGTCTCACATCTAGGCCATGCTGATGCAAGACATGGGCTCCCACGACCTTGGGCAGCTCCACCCTTGGGGCTCTGCAAGGTACAGTTCCTGCAACTGCTTTTACAAACTGGCATTGAGTGCCTGAAGCTTTTTTCAGGTGCATGGCACAAGCTGTCAGTGGATCTGCCGTTCTGGGGTCTGTAGGATGGTGGCCCTCTTCTTACAGCCCCACTAGGAAGTGCCCCAGTAGGGACTTTGTGTGGGGGTTCCAACCCCATATTTCCCTTCCATACCACCCTAGCAGAAGGTCTCCATGAGGGCTCCTCCCTGCAGCAGACTTCTGCCTGGATGTCCAGGAATTTCCATACATGCTCTGAAATCTAGGTGGAGGTTCCCAAATCTCAACTCTTGTCATCTGCACACCCATAGAGCCAACATCATGTGGAAACTGCCAAGGCTTGGGTCTTGCATTCTCTGAAGTAATGGCCAAAGCTTGGCCCCTTTTAACCATTGCTGGAGGTGGAGCAGCTGGGACTCAAGGCACCAAGTCCTAAAGCTGCATAGAGCAGTGTGGCCCTGGGGCTATCTCCTGAAGCCATTTTTCTCTCTGAAACCTCTGGGCCTGTCCTGGGAGGGGCTACTATGAAGGTCTCAAACATGACCTGGAGAGACATTTTCCCAATTTTCTTGGCTATTAACATTCAGTTCCTCATTACTTATGCAAATTTCTGCAGCCAGCTTGAATTCCTCTTCAGAAAATGGGTTTTTCTTTTCTAACACATGGTCAGCTGCAAAATTTCCAAACCTTCATGCTCTACTTCCCTTTCAAACATAGGTTCAAATTTCAAACCATCTCTTTGTGAATGCATATAACTGAACACTTTCAGAATAAGCCAGGTCACATCTTGAAAGCTTTGCTGCTTATACATTTATTCTATCCAATACCCTAAATCATCTCTCTCAAGTTCAAAGTTTCACAGATCTCTAGGGCAGGTGCAAAATGCCACCAGTCCCTTTGCTAAAGCATAGCATGAGTGAATTTCATTCTTGTTCCTCAAAAGTTTCTCATCTCTCTCAGAGACTACCTCAGCCTGGACTTCATTAACCATATCACTATCAGCATTTTGGTCACAACCATTCAATAAGTCTCTAGGAGGTTCCAAACTTTCCCACATCTTCCTGTCTTCTGAGCTCTCCAAACTGTTCCAACCTCTGCCTATTACCCAATTCTAAAGTCATATCCACATTTTTCAGGTTATTATTGTAGCAGTGCCCCACCCCTGGTACCAATTCTCTTTATTAGTCCATTTTTACACTGCTATAATGATACTACCTGAGACTGGTAATTTATAAAGGAAAGAGTTTTAATTGGCTCACTGCCCTAAATGACTGGGGAGGCCCCAGGAAACTTACCATCATGACTGAAGGTAAAGGAGAAGCCAGCACCTTCTTCACAAGGCAGCAAGAGACAGAGTAAAGGGAAAACTGCCACTTTTAAAACCATCAGATCTCATAAGAACTCCCTCATTATTAGGAGAACAGCATGGGGAACCACCCCCACAATCCAGTCACCTCCTACCAGGTCCCTCCCTTCACACATGGGGATTACAATTTAAGATGAGGTTTGGGTGGGGACACAGAGCCAAAGTATATCACCTAGTTTTAAATGCAGAAACTCAGTCCTTTTTATCTTTTCCCCCAAGCATTGTGCTATACTGTATCAAAAGCTTTCTATCTTGGTTTCCTTTTTCTCTGCAGGTGTTTCAGAATGTGACATTAAACAAAAGTAATGAAATTCTGACTTTACCTCAATAAGGACGTTGTCATATTTTACTATACACACTTTATCAAATTTACTTTATTTCATTTGTTTCCTGGATATGCTGTGCTATTTCAAGTCTCTACTATGTTAATTTACACACAAAATGTTTCTTTATTTGCATTTGCATTAGTAACGGTATATAGTAGGTGCCTAATAAATATTTGTTGAAAAGATTAGTGTATATTGAATAAATGCATGCATGGATTATAGAATGAAAATAGCATTTTGTATTACATTGTGAACTTCTGGGAGACCTTGCCTTTTTCAATTTCTACTCCACAGAGTTGAATAAAAGTCTGCTGGTTGAATGAATAATTTGGGTGAATGAATACTTAAATGAATAATTACAGCAGACTAGAAGCCCTGCATGTAGCAATTTTCCTTTTGTATTTTACAAGGGTTGAGAGCAAGTGATAAAACATGATACAAACGCCCAAAAGTTTGCCTCATCTCCATTAACTGCAGATTGAATGTAGTTAATCTAATTACAAGATTAAGGAACTGAAAATATTAAAATCTAGGAACAATTTCATTATATCATTTGTTCATTCATTCATTTGCTCACTTACACTTAGGAATTGAGAAAGCATCTTGCAACTGAGTAATTATTCCACTTTTTTTTTTTTTGTAATTATTGGAAGTTTGATCTTGGGGAAGCTAATTGGGCTATTGGCTGAATCAGAGGCAGCCAGAGTAGTAACTGCCTTTGGGACCATCCATGACATATGAAGTACTGTGTGACTCATAAATTAGAGTCTTGGTTCTCAAAATGTGGTCCAGGGACACCTGGGAGTCCCCAAAACCTTTTCAGAGAGTCATAGTTCAGAATGATTATATGACAGTACTGAGATTTTATTCGCCTTTTTGGGTTTCATTAAGTAGAGTTTCCCAGACACTATGGATGTAACAACAGATTGAATGTAGATATCAGTATGCAAATCCAGCTATCATCTATTCAGCCAAATATTAAAGAAATTTGGAAAAAATATAAAACAATGCTTCTCTTCACTATTTTTTTTGGGGAAAGTTTTTATAAAATGATGTCATTTGTGCTAATATGTAATGGTCTTATAATAGTTATTTTAGAATGAGTAAATGTTTATAAAAACTTCTCAGTTTTAATTTAGAAAATGATATTGATAGGTATAACCCACATAAACAAAAGTATGTTGAGGTCCTCAATAATTTTATGACTATAAACCCTTCTGAGACCAAAAATCTGAGAACCACTAAATTAGATAAATATGGACTCATGAGAAGTTTCAAAACACACTGTCCTTTCAGAAACTATTGCCTAGAGAATGTTTTTTTCTTGCTGCTGTGTAGGGTGGGCATCAAAGGCAGAAGGTGAATCATTTACATAGTTTAGGATGTCCATCTTTTTCTCTGCTTTATTGCTCTTAACTTAGTCTTTCTATAAGAGTAATTCTACTTTTTTCCCAGGAATCTGCAACTAGAATTGAATGTATACTTATTTATTTATTTTTTGAGATGGAATCTCACTATGTCACCCCAGCTGTAGTGCAGTGGCACAATCATGGCTCACTGCAGTCTTGACCTTCTGGGCTCAAGTGATCTTTCCACCTCAGCCTCCTGAGTAGCTGGGACTACAGGTGGTTGCCACCATGCCTGGCTAATTTTAAATTTTTTTGTGGAGACAAGTTCTCACTATGTTGCTTAGGCTGGTCTCAAACTCCTGGGCTCAAGCAGTCCTCCCATCTCAGCCTCCCAGAGTTCTGGCATTATAGATGTGAGCCACCACACCCAGCCTAGAATTGAATATTTAATCTCTGGCCTGAGGCCAAACTCTAGTGTGCATTCTTCCTAATGCCAATCCCTCAAAGTGTTTGTCTCCCAGCACCATGGAACCTTAGCTCCTTCGCAAAATCTGTTCAAGGGCAAGTCATTATACTTAGCTACTGGCAGTTGTGCTAATTATGTAGTTTCTGAAATGTTCTCTCAATAAAGTAGCCACTCGGTAATGGGGAAAAATAAAGTAACCTTTAATCACAGCCACAGAATTTCTAATAAGAATCTATAATTAAAAATTGATCCAAAAACATTTTCACTTTTATTAAATTGCCAAAAAATTAAGATGTTTACCTCTGGTCCTACAGCTAAGTAGCCTAGTACATGCATACATTCATTTAAGAAATGTTTATTGACTCCCCATTATGTGTTAGGTACACTTTGTGAATGTTTATAAATAACCAGCCTAGAAGCTGGTGTGTAGCCTGTGACTGGCCTCTGATAAATAGTCATTGAACCTTGCCTTTTATAAAATGAAATAACTAAAGAGCAGGAGAAACAATGCATGAAATTTTTATTATACTTCATTAGCATGGGAACCTGTTTTAAATGCACCACATTGGACAACTAAATTGGTAGATTATTCCCAATTAGGATCTCCTAAGGGAAGTGAGACGTGTAAATTGAGAAGTCAATAACAAATAAAACAGAAAAAAGGAGAACCTCATGTAGCTCAGGCTAATCTATAGTTACTCCCATTGGTAAGATCATAAAATGGAAATAAATAGTGGCATGTGACAACATGCTAAGATAGAAGACTATGTAATTGCGTCAGAGACTTCCTCATGTGACATCCTGGCTAGTTACAGGTCCAGAGATGATTTATTATTTACTGTCTTTGAGCAGATGGTTCTGCTTGGTGTTATGGCATCAAATGAGCCATACAAACAGACCAAACAAAATCTGAAAAACAATTTGACCCAATGAAAGACTGAATCTAAATAGCACTCTCAATTACCTTTATTTCAAGGAAATATTCTTGCTAACTGATTAAATAAAACGTTTGGTATCTGGAGGACTTTCTGGGAGGAAGGATCAGTTATGGACAGTCTGGGTTCAGGGAATGCGACTGCATCTCCAATGAAGTCCTAATAGATATAGTTCCTCTTGAATGGTTATGTGAAAAGATAAATCTAACATATTTCAAGCCAGGTTTCTTCTATTTAAATGCCAGGATGGACAGATTATAGCCCACATCTTCATGGTATAGTACTTGAATCTAAAAAAAAAATTCATTTATCTTTCATTACTTTGACGGTAAAGGTGTCACTGCTGCAAATATAAATTAGTATATAATAACAATGTGAACAACAAATAACAAAAACCAAAACCAAGCAGCAAAAATTAGCTACTAGTAAAAAATCAGCTTATGCTACTCTAGTTGTTGCTAGCTAGGCATGGATTTCTTGAAAACAATTATAGATAGGGCTGCCATTTATAGACCTGTTGCTATGTGCTATTTCTATTTGTTGGGACACATGGCATCTGCATGCCAAAATGGCTAACTTCTCTCTGGTTACTCTACTTGAGGTTGTGCTGTCCGATGGAATTATTTCCCAGCATTCCAGAGCTATATTGCATTCTGGCTGGAAGTTATACTTGAGTAGGTTTTTAACATCATTCTTTTAGTCATTGATCTTCACTAAGTGATTACCATGAAGAAGACATTATCTTGGCTGCACTGGAGATTACAGTTCAATTCTAAAAAAGGCAAATGAACATATAATTATAAAACTCCATGATAAAAGCAGTGATACCACCAAAGACACCATCAGGTTCTAACACTGGGGAAACAGTGTGTATACACACACACACACACACACACACGTATAAATGTATACATAAAATCACACACATACCTGAATTGCTAGTTGGCATAATATTGTTTTGTATATAATTAAACATTTTATAACTTCAATTTTATAATTTTTTTTATAGCATGGGAGCCCCATACAATTCTACATGTTATTGATAACCTACAGCCCTAAGCACTGTGGCTATGTCTGCTAGATTAAGGAAATTGCGTCAGGGAAGTAACAAAGGCAGCTTTGGATTCTAAAAAGATCAATTTAACAGCAGCGTTGGAGTGGGCATAGGAGTGGCTACAGAGAGATGGTGAAGAGACTCTCCTAGCATCCCAACAAGAAATGCTGCTGATGGTGACATTGAAGAGACTCCTAGGTATATTATAGATATATGTGGGCAGAATTTCCAGGGCTTTGTGATAGATTGTTTATGGAGGGTGAGGGAGAAAAGAATACAAAGACAACTTTCTAAATTTAAAATTAAAAAATCTAGTTAGAGGATGACTTATTTGTATAAGACACTGGATGAAGAATTAGTCCTTAGGGAAAAGATATTCCTTTACTTTTGGACATGTTGATATTGAAGGGGTAAGCATTTTAATTCTAGAGTGGAAATATTGAAAGGGCAGCCAAATAATCTGTTCTTGATCACAGAACTTGGAAACGGAAATGCAGATTAGAGAATCAAGAATATATAGATGGTAATTAAAACAAGGATGTTTCTAGGCTTCTCTTTCTTTATAGCAACTAAAAAAGGGTACTACTTTAAGAGGATGGCTGCCCACAGAAAGGAAAGACAACCTTGCTCAACACTGCAAGGATTTTTAACATTTATGGCTTGAGGCAAAGTCGTTTGCAAGGAAGACTTGAGAAGGTGCAGCCAGTGAAGAAAAGAAACTGGAGATTATGTGGTCACTGCAACTACTCCTATGAGGAGTGAGGTAACTGCACTCAATGCTGCTGAGTGGCCAAGTAAGACAGACATTTCTCATGAAACTAGAAAGATGGAGGTCATCAACTTAAGGAAAATGTTTTTGGTAGAATGTTTTGGAAGCCAAATCACTGAGTCTAGTAGACAAAATAATAGCTCCCCTAAGAAGGCCATGTCCTAATCCTCAGAACCTATGAATATACAAAGCAGGGAACTCTGCAGATGTGATTAAGGATCTTGAAATGGGGAGATCATACTGGATTATCTGGGTGTGTCAAATGTAATCATGGCAGTTTTTAGGTGTGAAAGAGGGAGGCAGGAGAGACAGAGTCAAAGAGCTTCCAAAATGCTAAGCTGTTGGCTTTGAAGATGGAGAAGGGGCCACAGGGTAAGGAATGTGGACAGCATCTAGAAGTTGGAAAAAGCAAGGCAATAGATTCTTCCCTAGAGTCCCCAGAAGGAAAACAGTCCTGATATTATTATTATTATTATTATTATTATTATTATTTTGAAAAAGAGTCTTGCTCTGTCATCCAGGCTGGAGTGCAGTAGTGCGATTTGGCTTCACTGTAACCTCCACCTCCTGGGTTCAAGCGATTCTCTCACCTCAGCCTGCTGAACAGCTGGTATTACAGGCACCCACCACCATGCCTGGCTCATTTAGTATTTTTGGTAGAGATGGGGTTTCAACATGTTGGCCAGGCTGATCTTGAACTCCTGACCTCAAGTGATCCACCCACCTCAGCCTTCCAAAGTGTTGGGATTACAGGTGTAAAGCCACCACACCCGGCCTCTGATACCATCTTGATTTTAGCTCAGTGAGACCCATTTCAGAGTCTGACTCTATGAACTATAAGAAAATAAATTTGTGTTGCTTTAAGCCACCAAATTTGTGATAATTTGTTATAGCAGCATTAGGAAACATACTGATAGGTCAAAAGAATGACAGAGGAAATGAAGACAGTGAGTGTGGATGTTGGAAAATTTGTGAAGGAGCAGTATACGATATTACAAGATGTAACAGAAGAAGCTCTTGCTTCATGTGGGAGAAACTTAAGGAAGCAAAGTTCCTTAAGGACAGGCAGGTGATCAAGAGCATGGGTAGAAGCACTGATGTTGGAGAGAGTAATGGACGCATCATCCTAAGGGGAAACGAGGGAAAAAAGGCTATATCTTGGTGCAGACAAGTTTCTAGATTTTGTGTAGGGACACTGAGGTAGTTCTTATTGACGAGTTGTACTTAATCGCTCTGTGTCTCAGTTTTCTTATTTAATAAATGGCTATAATAATGATATAGGATCTTCCTGGGGATTAACTGCATTAATGCATGTCACGTGCAGTGCTCACAAGCATTGAAAGGGCTCAACACATATTATTGTTACTGTATGAGTTTTTAGGGCTGCTGTAACAAAGTGCCATAAACCAAGTGTTTTAATGACAAATTTTATTGTTTCCCAATTCTAGAGGCTAGATGTCCATAATCAAAGTGTTGACAGCAATGGTTCTTTCTGAGGGCTTTTGGAAAGAATTTGTTCCAAACCTTTCTCCTTAGCTTGCAGATGGTTGTCTTCACATTATCCTTCCACTTTGCCTGTCTCTGTGTCAAAATTTCTCCTTTTTAATAAAGACACGAATCATATCAGATTAATGTCCTCCCTAAAGTCCTCATCTTAATTAATTACATCTGTAATAATCCTATATCAAAAAAAGGTCACATTCTGAGGTACAGGGAGTTGGGATTTCAAAATATGAATTTTAGGAGGAACACAATTCAATCCATAGCAATTATTTTCTGTGAAGAGTCAGTGAGACCAATGATCATGAGTAAGAATGGCTAGATACAGGTTTGAAGAAAGAGGAAAAAGGTTTACCACTTTCATTGTAGTAGAGAGAAATATAGCTGACCACGTAAATTCAGCAAGATTACCAGGGAGTATTCAGTATCCAGAGGAGATTGACATCAAGAATTCAGAGTGATGTAAAACCCAAACTCCTTACCATTGCCTACAGGGCCCTATGTAATTTGACCCCACTGTATCCTCTCTGATCTATGGTGTATCACAGTCCTCCATGTTCTTAGGTTCCAGCCACAATAGCTTTCTTTCTATCCCTGAAACTCACCAAACTCTTTTGGCCTTGATATAGTTTGGCTGTGATCCCACGGAAATCTCATCATGAATTATAATCCCATTAATTCCCACGTGTCTAGGGAGAAACCTAGTTGGAGGTGATTGGATCATGAGGGTGGTTTCCTTTATGCTTTTTTCACGACAGTGAGTGAGTTCCCATGAGACCCAATAATTTTATAAGGGGATTTTCCTGCTTTGTTCCTCCCAATCTCTCTTCTGCCACCATGTGAAAAGGTCCAAGTCTGTTTCCCCTTCACCTTCTGCCATGATTATAAGTTTCCTGAGGCCTCCTTAGCCATGTGGAACTGTGAGTCAATTAAACCTCTTTTATTTGTAAATTACCCAGTCTCAAGGAAGTTCTTTATTAGTCCAACAGGACTAATACAGGCCCGTTGGCCATTGCACTTGCTCTTCTCTGCCTGACATATTCCTCCCTAGATCATCCTGTGGTAGGCTTTGTTTCATCACTTGGGCTTCATTCAAATGCTCCCTCTTAAAGGGGTCTTCTGAAGATCACCTCTCAGAAGTAGCTCTCCATTTACTTTTCTAGTTTTTCCTTTTCTCCTCTGTCATTTCTTTTATTCAAAGACTCCATTCCCTAACATTATAATGTGCTTTTTTGGGTATCTTTTTATTTGTATGTGTTTATGCAAAATGAATAATGTATTTTGTGCATATTATTCTTAATTTATGCAAAGGATATTGAGATTATCTATCTATCTATCTATCTATCTATCTATCTATCTATCTATCTCATTGTACTTCTGTTTTCTACTAGATACTGTTATTTTTAAGGTATGTCATTTTGCTTTTGTGAACATCTGACTTGTTGTTTCTAAGTATTGTTTAATATTCTATGGCATATAGTCATAGGAACTAAACCTATTCACCCTCCCAGAGATGCATACCCGGGTGCCCTCTAGCCTTTAATCATAACAATAAAAAGGGAGTGGTAGTAAACATCCTAGTAAATGTTCCCTTACGGACTCATATGGGAATTCCTATAGGATATATAATATACTCAGAAGTGGAATTGCCAATGGGCTGTACATATTCTTAATCTGAGTAAATCCTGCCAGATGGTTCTCTAGAATGGCGTTACCAGTCAAATCTCCTACTGTTGACCCAGAATTTAAGTCTATGAGAATAGGACCTATCTCTACCTTGTTTCACTAGTGCTTATTGTTTAAGTACAAGAAGAAGAAGTGGAATTCCTTCATAATGGGGGCTTCTCCTGGCTATCGTAAGACATAAGTCTGGGGCAAGGTACCAGTAGTGTGAGATAATGCATTCCATACTAAACTGTAAGGAGGACAGTAAAAACAGCGAGGAAGTAAATGGAGGATAAAGGAACTAGAGGTCGCTATGGGGCCAGAAACACATGAAGAGAATGTAATTGAGCAATTAAGCTTGAAGAATGGAAAGTTGTTGTCATAGAGTATATTGTCTTATTTTAGTCTGGTTTCTCTAGAAAATAGAACCTAAGGTAGAGTTCACATGTGATGCTCTATTTAGAATATTTATCCTAGGGAAGCAAGAATGAGCAGAAAAAAGAAATAAAAGAGAGAAGGAGAAAAAGCAGATTCCAAGTTGTGCATTACTAATTTGTCTACAGCTTCTCTAGAAAACAAAGCTGGTTGCTGAGTCATGTCAGAGCAGCCAGAAATACAGAACCATTGCATCTTTGAACAGCTCCTGGGTGGGCAGGAAGGGTGAACAATTTATTTGTTGTCTTCTTCCTGGCTCCTGTCTCTCAGTGGTCAAAGTCGGCTCCACAGGGCATTAATTCCACTGTATATCTGGGTTGTGTTTTGGGCCTCTCCAGGCAGCAGTGAGGGAAGCCAGAGCTTCTGTGGGTTCAGTCAGGTCAGCCCAGGGGCCTGGAGCTGCTGATGTTCACTCTACAGTGGGTGTTATGAAGGTCATGCTGGTGTGGCCCTGGATCCAAGGGAGGCCAAGGTCAGTGACAGCATTAGACTGGGCCTTACAACCATGGGGACAACACCAGCCATTACTTGGGCCATTCTGGCTGAAAAGCAAGTCAAAGGACTGAAGTCCTGGAGGCAGGCAGGGCCATGTGGATCTGGGGTGCATATGCATTAGCAGAATCGTTGATTTTAGAGAGAATTCCAGGTGTGACTATGGGAGTGATGGCCGAAGCTGAGATGGAGCTATTAGATATGGGAAGACTAAGGAGCTGAGAGGTTAAAGTGTTGAATGGGTAGTCTGGGTTGACTCTAAAATAGCACAGGATGGTGGGATGCTAAATACTGTGAACCTAGTGCATAGTTAGTGTACACTAGTTATATTATTTAATGACTACCTATACCTAGAAAAAAATCACTATTTAGGAAAGTAAATGTACACTGGGCTGAAACTTATTATGTATAGACAAAAGAAGAAAACCGAATTTATTTATATTTTGTACTTTTAAAGTAAAATTTACCATTACCTGATTGTTAATTGGGCAGACTATTAATTTCTAATTTATATCATTATTCTAAACAATTGTCTTTATTCCAGAAGGAAAATCAAGAACATGTTTCAAATTCTTTCTATAGAATTTCAGAAACATAAGCAAAATTGTTCTGGATAACAAATCATGGCTTTCTATCAACTCTAGCATTGGACCTCCTGTGTGTGGTACTGAAAGAGATACAGCAAAGAGAATCAAATGTGAACCATGCCCTACAGGTGTTTACAGTTCCTAGAAGAGATAAATGTAGTTAGGCACCAATAATACAAAGTAGAAAGCGATAAATACTATAAGAAGGGCTGAGACAAAGTACAGTGCTAGCAAGTTCTGGAAAGGGTGGATACCTAGAAATAATCAGTGAAGCTATGAGATGAGAGAGAGAGAGACAGACAGAGTCAGAGACAGAGATAGAGACAGAGACAGAGAGAAGAAAGAAGCTAAGGTCAGAATCAGAAACCTGGGAAAATTTGGACTGGGTGGGAGTGGGACTAGATGAGGGGGTACATTTATAGAGAGAATGGGTAAGAGACAGGTCAATTCTAGATTGGGATCACATGAAGGCTTGGCTGCTGCTTGGAGGAGCTTGGAAATGGCCCAGATGTGCCAGGAGTTAATGCCCGTAACATTCTCAACCCCATTCGGGATCATTGGGAAGGCATTGGTAAATGATAGGTCACTGTCCCATTGGAAAAAATAGTGGAAAGAAGAGTGATGCTTCCAATGCTAGGCCTGGAAGATTGTATGAACTATTGATGAGCTCCCACAAAGCAAGTAGAGGCATCACTTGAAAGTCTCTAGTATCTTGATAGACAGTTTTTTTTTTTTTTTAAGACGATAGTAGACTAAAGAGTGAAAATTTTAAATTGCTTTTTAAACAATGAAGAGACTTGAGCTGGGTATGTTCTGGAGATACAAGCATGGATACAACAAAGTCCCTGCTCTGAAGTCTAATGAGGGAGATTGACAAGTCAACAAGGATTTTTAACTTGGAGCAGCACCATGTTGCTGTGGGGTCATGGGAGAGAAGCACTATCCAGCATGGTCAGCAAGACTTCATGGAAGAGATAAATGGTATTGAGGTAAATAAAAGGACTGTGGGCTGCAGGGAGCTTAGATAACATGAAAATTGGGGTGGAATCAATTGGCCCAGTTTTATAACCATATTGAATGATGCTAGAACCTGGACAGCAAAAGCATCAAAGGCAAATAGGATTTTTTTTTCTAGGTTAGGGTTTGGCAAAACCAATCAGAAAGAAGGGCATTATGACCTGAGGTTCTAGCTTTAGCAACTGAAAGGGCTGCTGATGAAGTCACTGTGGTAGGACAAGCAAGTCTGAAGATAAATGAAAGGATAAAGGAAGGAAGGAAACAAAACCAAAGAAATAGCAAGAAAATGGAGTGTGAATCACCAGCATGGCAGTTTTTGTCCCTCTTATATCCCCAGGAGATTTTCTGCTGATACATAGAAGGGACCTCATTTGAGCATTGGAGGGCTCCAAGCTGGAGTTTAAAGGTTATGAGCACAAGGCTGATCTGATGAGGTGCCCTGACAGGAGTCTGTGTACGAAGGCAACTACAGAGCCTCCTGTGTGGAAATTTACCCCAAGAAAATAAGATTGACATGGATGATCTTGAACCAGAATTTAGTCATCCAGGGGCTTGTGAGTCTGAATTCAGTATGGAAACATTACTGGATCACTTCCTAGTCCAGCCTCTTGGATGCAGGTCCCCCCAGGAAACAGAAAGTAGGCAAAACCAGGAGATTTCTGTAAAACACTAGGGCTGCTTGGGGACTTAGCTGTGTATAAAACAAGGAAAGACAGGCCTTTCATTGTCCGCATCTCCATAGGCTACCTCGGAACTTTGACATTGAGAACGCTAGTGCTTCGGTGACAGGGCTTAGCAGAGACCAGGACACCTAGTGGAGCAGAGGCTTACCCAGCGGGGGGAGGATTAGTTATGAACATGTCCCACATTGCCCGTATGCTCAATTTAACATTGCAGATGGGGCTCTGAGGGGGCTGTGTTTCTCAGTCAATGGCAGAGAAAGGCCAGTGGATTTTGATTTCTCGTTGTCTTTGTAGAAGTAGAAGAAGTCAAGATTTTAGGGTCTGGAGTTACAAAAATTGGCCCTGCAACTTATTAGCTCTGTGAATTAGATCAAAGTTATTTAACCCTCTGAGCTTCCTTCCTAGGGTGCGCTTACCTCCACAGGTCGATAGAGTAAATGAGAAATTACATGGAAGCCTTTAACATATGACACAGAGTCCGACACCACAGGTCAGAATCCTGCCTGAAAGTGCTTCCTCCTCACTCCCTGTCTCACTCTTACTCACCTTAAGTTTAAATGTCCCCCACTTTTTTTTCCAAGAGACATTATCCCTGAGTCCCTGTAGCAGACTCTAGATTGCCTATCCAGCATCCATTGTCATCCCCTCCTTTTTATTCTGGTGCACACTTCTCAAAGAATGCTATCTGGAAAAGCTAGGAACCAATCCTGCAGAGCCTAAGAGCCTGGGAGTGGTGATTTCCCACTCCACCTCCAGCATTTAGAGGTGGGAACATGGTCAGTTTGGACTAACGGCAGATGATAAGTCTCCTGGAAGCTTCCAAGAATGATTTCCTCACTCTGGAAAAGAGACTCTCTGCAACCTTTGGGCACTGTTGGGATTGCCCATAATGAGCTGTTCCAGTCATCCTAGGGCCATGGGTGGTGCAGTCCCAGGGACAAAGCTGCCACACTGGGGATTGGCAGGGGGAATAACGGGAACAACTCAGGGCCTTCCTGGACACAACAGTCTCCTTGAATTCACCAATTAGAGCCTCTGACCTTGGGACTTCTTGCCTTGTGAAACAGTAAGTTTCCTTATCATTTAACACATTCCAAATTAGGTTAATTATTAATTGCAGCCTCTCACATCTAAATTATAACCCCATATTTTTTTCTCTCATTTTCCTTCACAGTATTTCTCCCATATATGCTTACTTTTGTGTTTACTTGTTTAATGTCTGTTTCTCTCACTGGATTGTACACTCTAAGTTGGGAGATCACAAGTTAATTTTGTTCACCATTGAATTCCCAGCATTTAGCACTGGGCCTGATATGCAGGAGCTGCTGAAAGCACATTTGTTGAAAGCCTGATTAAAAGGCTTGAAAATTGGTCACTTTCTTTCTCTTCCTCCTTTTCCTTGCTGAGAAGGGTAGAGTTGACAGAGTGCAGGACTGCTAGGAGGGAACTTCAGTTTCTCCTCAAACTCTTCCTAGCTGGGTGACCCTGGGAAGCAGCCTGCACTGCATTCCCAGCTTTCAAGCTTTTACTTCAATGAACAGTAAGAAAGTACGTATGACCCAGTTGATCCAGTGTGTACACAGATTCTGCTATTTTTTATTCTATTCTGTATCATTTTAAAAATGCTGGCTTTGACCCAATACCTCAATTTTATGATCCGTTAATTAGCAACCCATTGTTGAAAAAAGCCTGGGACTAAATGAGACGTAAGGACTTTGCAGCACTGTTCACAATAGCAAAGTCACGGAGTCAACCTCCTTGTCCATTAAGGGGTGGTTGGATTTATAAATGTGGTGATATACATACTATGGTGGTACACACACACACACACACATACACACACACAATGTGTACCTATCACCTGAAAAATTAAAAAAAAATTTTTTAGATTCAGGGGTACTATATATATGTATATATGTATACATATGTGTATATATATATATATATATATATATATATATATACATACACACACACTATGGAATACTACCCAGTCACAAAAAGAATGAAATCATATCTTTTGCAACAACATGGATGGGAATAGAGGCCATTATCCTAAGTGAAATGACTCAGAAACAAAGTCAAAAACTGCACAATCTCTTAGTGGGAGCTGAACAATGGGTAGGCATGAACACCCAGAATGGAATAATAGACACTGGGGACACCAGTAGGTAGAAGGGTGGGAGGTGGGTGAGGTAGGAAATACAACTTATTGGGTACAGTGCACGTTATTCGGATGATAGGTGTGCTAAAAGCCCAGACCTCACCACTTTGTGTTATGTCTGTGTAATGCAACTGCACTTGTACCCCTGAATCTAAAAAATGTTTCCTTTAAAGACTTTGAAAATTTGTTTTTCTCCTTTTTGTCGTTAAATTCTTTATAAAAATTCAGCCCATCGATTTAAAATCCCATGGTTACAGGGACATAAAATGACTTATTTTCTCTTTTCCTGTGGAATTCTTCCTCACTCCTTTCTCCTCTAATTTTTTTTTTTGAGGTCTGTATAAAACGTACAGATTCTGGGATAACTTCATGAAACAGTACTTTGTGTACTTTTGCTTATTTTCCTCCGGTTAGCACAAAAACAAGCAGGACTATATTCCTCCTCCTCTGAAACTTAATGGCCTCATTCAACATATTTCACACGGGCCTCATTTTTTATATAAGTTTATGTATGTAACAGTGTATACAAATGTTACTTGAGCCCCACTGCCACCATGTGGTTTAAAAACCCAAGAGAGTTGGTTCTAACATTCTCTAGATGCACAGCGAGGAATAGACCCTCACTGTACTCTCCATCTCTCAACACAGAAACTGCCCTTGTCCTCAGTGGATTTGCCAGTGAAATTCCTCTGGGGGCAGGAGGAAAGGAAAAAGCCACACGGAGATCTCACAACTCCAGAGCACAGCAAATAATGCGGTGGGGTGTACCTATATATTTAGAAAATTATAATGCATCCTTCAGGAAAGAAAAATGTACTCAAAAGGCGATGGGAGAGCATTATCTGCTTGGGTGCTCAAGAAAGCTCCCTGCCCAAAGACCTGCAGATTCGGAAGGTATAATTTCTGTCCCTCGAAACTCGATTCAACCCCTGCCCCCAGCATCACGTGAACTAGATGTAAGTTATGGCCCTGGAATCCGGGAGGGGCGCGTCGCCGAGCTGCTTCGGGGTCACATGTCTTTGTAGAAGGGCATTGGTGTGATAGAGGAGGGCTTATCCAGGGTACGTGCGCCTGTTTGAGCTCTGGGAGGGAAGGCGAAGTGGAGAGAGCATGCAATGAACACAGACTGGAAGGATGGAGGAAAGGGAGGGGAGGGAAAAAACGAACACCTCTGAACTTTCCTCTTTCCTCGTCCCACACACTTGAAATAGAAATAATAACACGAACAAAAAATGCCTACAACCACGATGTTATCGCTCTACTAATGTTGCCTCACTCTGGAGGGTATGGGGTATAAAGTGCAGACTGCGGCAGTGTCGGGAGTAAAGGTTCGGGATAGTGTGGGTGCGGGCGCGGGTGACCCCACCTTTAGGGAAGCCGGCGCCTATTCTCCACGCAGTAGCCCCGACTGACCCCCTCCCTCCTCCTTCCCTCTTCTCCTCCCTCCCTCCCTGCGTGTCGCCTCTGCACCGGCCCCCGCCGTGGAGACAGGCGGCAGTACCGACGCCGCAGCAGCTCTTGCCCGCATCGCGCTTGCCCGCGCCCCCGGCTCGCACGTAGCCGGAGCCGCTGCGCCGGCAGCCCCGGGCCCGCGCTGCGCACAGTGCGCACGGCGGGGCTGGCTGAGCTGACCTGCGCGGGGCTGGGGCGCCGCCGGCGGCTGGGGAGGGCAGCGTGGGAGAGGACGGCGAGACGCAGGGGCGGCCGCGCCGAGGTGACAAGCTGCGCACCTGGAAAGTTACCCGGCTGTCTGTCTGGTGAGGTTTGCGGGCTGGGGAGCTTGGGCGCCGGGGTGTTCAGGGCGCGCGTGGAGGGACGGGGTCGGGCTGCGAGCGTGTGCATGTTGTGCTTGCGTTGCGGGATGCGCGCCTCTGTTCCACACCCAGCCGGTCTCTTGCTTGTGCTGTTCGAGTGTGGACGTGTGCACGCGTTGCATTCGCTCGGTGTGGTAGCGTTTCGTGAGCCCCTGGAGGCAGGGAAAGGCTATTTGTGTTTAGCGGCTCTGCTGAGGGCAGGAGGGGCTCAGCCCCAGTGGGGAGTCCTCACTGTTCTCCAGGCTTCAGAGAGGAGCGGCGGTGGATGCTGTTGCTCCGAGCTGGGGGCTTGGCGGTGCTGTCAGGGCGTGCGCTCCTGGCTTTGCTCCTGGAGCTCAGGGTAGTTGCTAGGGGACAGTACTCAGGCAAGGACTTCTAGGAGTCCTGGTAAACTTGTGTGGATGTCCTTTTGTCACTCTCGGCACCGTGAGGCACTTTCCCATATTTATATTTCTCGGTGATGAAGAAACAAGAGCAAGCAAACAAAGCCCAGAAATCAGCTACTTTGGGGATGGCAGAAAAAGAAGTGGGTTCAGTTTTGAGAACTATGGTGCAAGCACAAAGCAGTTGAGGCCAGAGCTGACAATAGAAACAGTGCATGGAGAATGAGTAGGTAGGAAAGGATGACGCTGGGACGAATGTCTTGGTTTCCTGATCTTCATCTTGTTTCCCAAGTTCCGGGGGGCTGCTGCTTTTTTTTTTTTTAAAGGAAGAGAGCAACATACACCTGCCTCCACCCCACCACACCCCCATACTTACAGTTTCTTAGAAATTGTCTCTTTTCTTTGCAAATTTCTATTTAACTCATGGAGAAGGCGATCATCCCACGTAACATGCAGTAGCTGTTTTCAGTACTCCTGTTCAGTTTTGCACAGGAGGGTATGAGCTAGTATGGTAGAGAATTCTCTTTGGAGAATTAGAGCGCATCCTCTCTATCGGAACATTGTGTAACAGAATAAATGACCTGAAAAGATGATACCCAAGGATCTTTCTCTTTTACATGAAATCCTTAACTTCAGTTCTGTGAAGTCATTACAAGTGAGGGTAATAAGAATTCACCTCACAGTGAAGGCATATGTTGCCCAAGTCCTGTGATCCCTTATTGTCTTGCTTCCTCTAGGCTATTTTTCCTATCAATTATTTCTTCTTCTCCCATATTTTCATTTTTCCTATCTCCTATGCTTCATTATCCTGGAGCTACAGACACTTTCAAGTTTTCATTATTTTAAAAATCCCTCGCATGAACCATGATGCCATCTTGCAGGCCCTACTCTTAGCGCCAGCTCTTTCCATGGTCCTTTGTAATTGGGTGTCTGTCCCCACTCTTTGACAAGTTAGATTCAGTACTTTTCCCTCTGATCTCATTTGCTGTGACAAGCCTGTGGGATGTGAGGCACAGCCTGCTCACCTCTTAAAGATCTCATCTGCATGTCCTCTCTGATGCTTCTCCTGAATCTCTTATTGGTACACTTGGTTCCTTCTCCTTCTTTGTTGTTTGCTTCTCCTCCTCCTCTCCCTCAGATAATATCCACAGATATTACCTATATGTTCATAGGTAACAATAGAGACATTACTTTCTTATCTCTCTTAGTGATTTCATCTACAAATGGGACTTCAAGTCTTTATTTCTATGGAGGAATCTCTTCCCCTGACTTAACATTTGCATCATGATGACCCACAAGCATCTCAAGCTTAATAAATGTAAATTCAGACTCATTACTGTCTTTACAAAGCATGCTGATTCTCCTGACTTCTGTCAGTGTCAGTGCCTAGCCCATACACGGTGCCCTATGTGTTCTTTTTGAATGACTGAATGAATGAAACGTAGATAGTACTACTTTCCTTCAAGCTTCCTAAGATCAAAACATTGAAATCATTTTGATTGCCCTCCCATGCACATCCACTTAATTACTACATTAGAGACGCTACCTTGCGGTGTTCCTCCCACTCATCCTCTTCTTTTAATATTAATCTCTTCACATCCTTTCTCACTTTAATCAAAGCAGTAGCTTCTTACCATATCTTACAGTTTTCTTTCCAACCTCATATAGACCTAGACCCTCTTCCTCTCCTCATCATCAATATCCTGGGCACTTGCATCCATGTCTTCAAATTCAGCCTCTATTTATATATCAACAACTTCTGAGTATTTTCAGTTTTCCTTTTTCTTTAGCTTTTCTTATCCCTCATTTCTTACTGCTCACTAAACTTCTCTATGTTAAAGTTTCCACAGGTGCTTTAAACTGGGTATGTCCAAAATTAAACCCACTGTCGTATCCCTCAAATGTGCCCCTCATTTTGGTCAATGATATCACTTTTTACTCAGTTGTCACAATGTAAACTTTCAAATCCTTATCCTCTTTCTTCTTGCCACCACTCAAAAATTCTGTCAGCTATAATCTTCTGACCTAGACTTACAGACCTACCTTTCTGTGTGTTTGCTTTTTTATCTGTTAATGTAGCCTCCAAAATAGCTGAATTTGGCAGTCACATATAGGATATGTGGCATTCATAAAATCAACCTCCAGAGTAGCTGCAGCTTTGGTACAATAAGCTTATATGACTGCCTGTCAAGAGAAAGTTTTCCTCCAACCAAGATGCTGTAGACAGACAAAACAAGCAGTATATTCCAAACTGAGCCTCAGGTCAACAGTTGCAAGGTCAGATAGACAGATGCTTTTAATTGTGTCATTGATGTGAAAGTGAACTGATTCCTACATGGACAACTCGGTCTGGTTTACTTCAGGGAGAAGAATCAGGGATTTATGTATTCAATTATTTTTTAAAGGAACTTTAGGGAGACAAGCTAATGGTAACACCAAATGTATCAGTTTCCTATCCACCTAGAATATTATCTATAAATGTCTGTATAATTCACTCCTCCAATTTCAAACTGAACGGCCCATTATCATAAAAAAATCAGTTCTTCTTTTCATGATTTATTGAAGGGAAGGGCGTTGCAGTGTTACCTATAGCTGTAACTTTTATTAAATCTCCTATGACAATGTTTTTCTCTCTGGATACCATGGAGATGGTCCATTTCTTTCTCGAGTTCAAGAAGTTCAAGTCATTAAATAGTGTTGGAACTCTGAGCTTTAATCCTGAAACTATCACCTCCTATTTGGATTGGTGCAATTGTATCTTTCCTTGTCTCACTTCCTCTAAGCTCTTTTTACTCCATTTCTTATTTATGAGAATATTATTTTCCTAAAGGACAAATCTGACCACATAACTAGAAACTTAGTGTATCTTAAAATTCAGATACCCTAGGAAATTTTTCAGAATTTTTTTTTTTTTGAGGCGAAGTCTTGCTCTGTCACCCAGGCTGGAGTGCAGTAGCACAATCTCTGCTCACTGAAACCTCCACCTCCCAGGTTCAAGCGATTCTCCTGCCTCAGCCTCCTAAGTAGCTGGGATTACAAGGTGGGTGCCACCACTCCTGGCTAATTTTTTGTATTTTTAGTAGAGATGGGGTTTCACCATGTTTGTCAGGCTGGTCTCTAACTCCTGACCTTGTGATCCGCCTGCCTCGGCCTCCCAAAGTGCTGGGATTACAGGCGTGAGCCACTGCACCCGGCCCAGTATCTTACTTTTTCAGTTCATTATTCATCACTCTCCTTCCATCCATCACACAGTTTAGCTGTCCCTTGAATGTGCTATCAGCTTTCTTAAATTAATTTCTTAATACATATTCTTTTCTTAAACTAATAGACTATTTTAGAGAAATTTTAGGTTTATAAAAAAATTGAGTAAAAAGCACAGAGTTCCTATATACCCATCTCACAGGACTTTCCCCTGCTCTTAAGATCTTTCATCAGTATGGTACATGTGTTACAAGTGATGGAACTGATATCGACGCATTATTATTAAAGTCCATAGTTTACATTAGGGTTCATTCCTTTTGTATATTCCATGAGTTTTGACAAGTACGTAATGAAATGTATATATCATTACAGTATCATATTGAGTAGTTTTACTGCCCTAAAAAAATTCTTTCCTACATATTCCTTTCTGTCTTTCCCCAAGCTCCTGGCAACCACTGATTTTTTTACGGTCTCCAAGTTTTGTCTTTTTCAGAATGCTATACAGTTGAAATCATATGATGTATAGACTTTTCAGATTGGCTTCTTTCACCTAGCAATATGCATTTAAAGTTTCTTCATATCTTCTAATTGGTTGACATTGCTTTTATTATTGAATAATATTCTATTATACAGATGTACCACAGTTTGTTTATCCATTTACCTACTGAAGGACATCTTGGTTGCTTCCAGGTTTTGGGAATTACAAACAAAACTGCCATAAACATTCATGTGCAGGTTTTAGTGAAAACATACGTCTCATGTCTCATATCAGTTGGGTAGATACCAAGAAGCATGATTGCTGGATTGTAGAGCAAGAGTATATTTAGCTTTGTAAGAAGCTGCCAAATTGTCCTCTAATGTAACTATATCATTTTTATTCCCAGCAGCAATGAATGAGCATTCCTGTTGCTCCATGTTCACACCAGCATTTTGCATTGTCAGTGTTTTGGATTGTAGTTATTCTAATAGGTGTGTAGTGGAATCTCATTATTGTTTAAATTTAAGATTCCCTAATGAAGTATGATGTTGAGTATCTTTTTATGTGCTTATTTGCCAACTGTGTGTCTTCTTTGGTGAGGTGTCTGCTCAGATCTTGTGCTCATTTTTCAGTTGGGTTGTTTGTTTTCCTATTATTGAGTGTTCAGAATTCCTCCTTTATTAGACATATATTTTAGAAGTATGTTCTCTCAGTATGGCTTCTCTTCTTTTTTTTTTTCAGAACAGTCATTCTCTCTTTTTTTTTTTTCAAAACAGAAGTTTTAAATTTTAATCAAGTCAAAATTATCAATTTTTTCTATGTATGAATCAGGCTTTTTGGCCCTTTATCTAAAAAGTCATCACAAAACTCAGGATCACCTAGAATTTCTCCTATGTTGTCTTTTGGGGGTTTTGTAGTTTTGTGTCTTACATCTAGGGCTGTGATCCATTTTAAGGTAACTTTTGTGAAAGCTATAAGGTCTGTATTTAGACTTTACTTTTTTTTTTAAATTAATGCCTAGTTGTTCCAGTACAAGTTGTTGAAAAATATTATCCTTACTCCATTGATTTGTCTTTGCTCTCTTTTGTATTCTTTAATCTTTGGATCAGTTGACTGTATTGTTTGGGTCTACTTCTGGGATCTCTGTTCTGTCCCATTGACCTACTTATCTATTCTTTCAGCAGTACAACGCTATATTGACTACTGTTACTTTATTAGTAAGCCTTAAAGTTGGATAGTATCAGTTCTGCCTCAATATTGTGTTGGTTTAGTACATGTTTTCTGGTCAATAAGTTTTTCTTTTAAGATAAATTGTCCTGTTGGATAAATAATGTTAACTGTAATAATAATAGTAATATTTAATATTTATTAAGCAAATACTATATGGTAATACCTGTGCTAAATTTTCTTCATGATTTATCTCATTTAATCCTCTAAAAACTCTAAATGACAGGCAGTATTATTTTGTCTACCTATCAATGTTTCTTTCTTTTTCTTCCATTATTGACACTCAAGTATCTCGCCTGAGGGCATATAGAGCACTACATGGAAGTGCTTTGACTGGGACTCCGGCTCCATAACCTTAGCCGGCACCATACCATCTCCCATATTGACAGATATACATGTAGCTATACACACGCATCTATATATGTGTGTGTTTGTCTGTGTATATTTATAACAGACTCCAGATGGGTAGAGAGAGAAATAGATATTATCTAGACCACAGCCAAGATTCTGGTTTTAAACTGCTATAGGGCTGGAGGAAAAACAGAAAACAAAGCTTAATTCCTCCCACATTGACTGCCAGGTGTTAATCCGCCTGCAAGTGCCTTCACAGTCACTTTTGGTTTTCTTATGTCTCTTCTAATTACCTCTTGGTGGACAGCTTTTCCTAAATGGTGATTACATTAATATAATAATTTGTAGTCTTAGTTTCCCTCTGCTGTAGCTAAATGCCACTAATTTGATTGCTGTCTCCCATACCTAACTGCGGAATAGTATTGCCTCCACAGTGAGCTATAGTTTTTTGTTGTCTTCAAAGATAATTAGGTGGGCCTTTGTGTTTTAAGGATTTCACTGCAATGTGTGAAAATCAATAGGGGCTACATGAGGGAATTACAGAGCTTCAATTACTAAGTCCTTATAGTCATGAACTGGCTCCGTGTCATTCATAATTCTTTTTTGTCTCCATCTTTTGGTAGGGAACTTGTTTTCCAGGCTGTTTGTTGCCAAATGACTTCTTTTCTGAATGGAAGATATAATCCAGGCAAAATAAGAGTCCCTTACTCCCTGCCACCACCTCCAAAAGGAATAATGAGCATCGTTTTGACACCTGACACGCTGAGGCAGAAGGATCCCTTGAACCCAGGATTTCGAGACCAGTTTGAGCAACATAGTGCAAGACCCCATCTCAACAACAAAATAAAAAAAATCAGCTGAGCATGGTGGAGTGCCTCTGTAGTCTTAGCTACTCTGAAGGCTGAGGCAGGAGGATCACTTGAGCCTAGGAGTGTCAGGTTACCATGATTGTACCACTGGCCACTGCATCTCATGGCCTGAGTAGACCCTGTCACTTAAGAAAAAAAACACAAAAGACTCTTTTTGGAAGACGTCCAGTTTACTAGACTGCTGTCCCACCCAAAAATGATCCTCTCTGGGTTTTCTTCACACCAAGATATTAATTGCCTGTTTCTAGTTACATACTCTAATAAGAGCTGCTTATCTGCTTCATGTCTGTTACCTGCCAAGCATTGCGTGGAGTACTTTACAAATGTAATCATCATAGTAAACCTATGAGATGGCTATAAATATATTCCTTTTTATAGAGAAGAAAGTAAGACTCAAAGATTTTAAGGAATATATAGAAGGTTGAGAAAGAGCAGATTGTTTTATAACCCTAATTGGCTTGACTCTATTGCTCATGTTAAATTCTGATCTTTATCTCCAGACTCATTTCTTATTACATCATGTGCTGCCCTCTTACTGTAAGAATGATCTTAATAACCTGAAGTTGCCAGATTGATGGAGCAACATCCTATGGTTCAATTCTCCTTGTGGCTAGCAATACATATTTGAGAAATAGCTTATCTTAGTGACTGATACAGGAAACAGTGAACCTAATTAGGTTTTATGAAGCTGGAGACTTGAAACCTTGGCTTCAGGGACAACAATATTTAAATGGATGAACTAAGTAAGAAATCAGACTAGTATTGAGCCATTTAGTAACTTACTTATATATCCTGAATTAGTGACTTCAAAGATCAGTTGGTTACTCTCATTTCACCTATCTTTGAAATTCTAAATAGCTTGAAAGATTTACTACCTTCCAACTAAACCAGAGGGTAGTTGGTGTTTTGGGAGAATTCAATATCTTCTACCTAACTATGCGTCAGGTTTGTAAAATTATTGGATCGGTACAGGATTTTTTTGAATACCATTCATAGAGCAAAAAGGATTCTAAGCCTTTTCATATTTGGAATGCTAAAACTGTTTTCTATATCAAATTTGACTGCAAATCCATGATGGGTTATGCCCCTGATATAGTATGTGATACTTAGGTCTTAGTAAACAATTTTTCCATGAACAAAAGTGAATTAGTTGTTAGTTTAATATTAGATTTGAAAGATTATCTGCTTGCTCTTTTCTTTATAAGGCAAATCGTTTTCCTGCTATCATCACATCTCCCTTCTTTCTCTACTGAACTAAGAATACTTGTCCATGAAGCGAGAAGGCTGTCTAGAAAATGGCTTACTGATGCATGTTAAAAATGTATGTACAGATTAATTTAAGATATTTTTGGAGTACTTTTCTTATGCTTGTAATTCATAATCTCATTCAGGTTTATTCTCAGATTTCAATCTAACATATTCTGAATTGCTTATTTGGGATACAAGTATGTCCAGGGCTACTTCTTTGAATTCTAGTCTCTTCATACTTCTTATGTATTCATAATATGTAAGATCAGTAAATGCTGCAAAGTCAACAGAAACTTAAAGGTTAAACCTGCCAAATCTCTGCAACATATTAAGGCAATTCTCCAAAGTCTAATGTTTATTGATGACTACTTGGAACCTGAATTCTATGAGAAATATCTAGGTGTTTCAAGATTGCTTTTATAAACACATTTATTTTCTATTTGTACCATCCATCATAGGCAATTTGCACTGGGTATTTGGTTGCATCTGTTTGAAAGCTAGAAGCTGTGTTACATCTTTGCATCTGTGCCTTTATTGTTGTAGAGGTCACAATTTTGGTAGAACCAGGGAAAAACTCAAGTATTTCATTTCTATTTAAGTTTGAAGTTTAGAGAGAGAGAAGAGCAGACGTGTGGGTTATAAAACTGCAAAGTTTCACTTCTTCTGACTTGAGATAATCAGAAATAACTCAAGCTTAGTTTACAAGTGTTATAATGCTTTTTGGGTTGTGGTTGTTGAATTAGTTGTTCTCATGCTGCTATTATTATAAAGACATACCTGAGACTGGATAATTTATAAAGGAAAGAGGTTTAATGGACTCATGGTTCCACGTCTGGGCAGGCCTCATAATTATTGCAGAAGGCGAAGGAAGAGCAAAGGCAAGTCTTACATGGTGGCAGGTAAGAGAGCATGTGCAGGGAAACTCCCCTTTATAAAATCATTAGATCTTGTGGGATTTATTCAATATCATGAGAACAGCATGGGAAAAGACCCTCCCCCATGATTCACTTAACTCCCATTGGGTCCCTCCCATAACATGTGGGGATTTATGGGAGCTACAATTCAAGTGAGATTTGGGTGGGGACACAGCCAAACAAGATTAACTGTCAAAAACTGCATGTGCAAAAGTATGAAGTTTAAATAGGTAATCTAAAAAGCCTTTAAACATTATAATAGTTAATCAGAGCAGTATTTCCCAAACTTTACTCATTCAAGTTCCACTTTTATGATTATGGTCATATGTGCTTATTATCTGCAGATGATTTATTTTTTATTTTCATTGAATTGAATCAGTAAACCCAAATTCGTAGTTTAGTCTTCACTGAAGCAATAATATCAATGAGATCATGACTCTGTGGCGATAGTTATTTACATTTCAAATAAATGTTAAATATATAGCTATTAGACCAAAACAAATTCTGAATCAACTAAGTCAACTCTCTTAACCCCTGATCTGCATATCACATCCTGAGACTCACTAGATTCTTGATTACTTTGGGGCCTGAACTCAGGATATTAATTTTTTTTAATTTTTGAAATTTTTATAACTTCCCACACTGCACCAATGTAGGAGGATATTCTTAATAGGAAAAGAACAGAGCCTTGCAGCATGGGTCATAAATTTTGGAGAGTCTCAGCTTTTGACATAAAGTAGAGGATGTAGAACAATCTTCAAACTCTTCTTCCTGTTGGTGACCACCATTCAGAAGATTTTAGCAGTGAGTGTTATCAGGAATGCAAAACTTAATAGATACATATAGCAGGAGAAAAATGCTAATCAAGCATCACCAACTCTGCTTCCGTCTTCCGAGAAATGCAGATGTATAATTTTCTAAATCTGGGGAAGGTTTCTTACTGTTGCCACATGGGGAGCTGTGAAAGTTGTGACATTTCCATGCCTCTGTTGTTGTAGCTGCTCATTTGCGTTTTATCTTTGCCATGCTGACATCCAAATCAGTTTTGTTGTAATGCTTTTGACAGCTGTTCAGAGAGAGTGTCCTGAGAAAACAGCAGGTAACTCAGGCCATTTGTACAAATGCTTAGGTGTGATACTTGTGCTCTCAAAGGGACAGGTAAGAATGAACACAAATGCCAACTCCTCTTCATAGAGGGAAAAAAGAAACGAGTAGATAGCTTCTCTTCTGGAAACATGAGGAAATTTATTGCTTTTCAAACAATGATGATTGCTGTGTTCCTATTTATGAAACAAGATCAGAATGAGAGGAATGGTGGGGACTGCTGGGAAGTGAAACTCCACTTGATACTTAGCTATTCTGTGCCCTTTCTCAGGTCCCTGAGCAAAATGGGAAATGGTTCAGTGAAACCTAAACATTCCAAGCACCCAGATGGACACTCTGGGAACCTCACCACTGATGCTCTGCGGAACAAGGTGACAGAGCTGGAGAGAGAGTTGAGGAGAAAGGATGCTGAGATCCAGGAGCGGGAGTATCACTTGAAGGAGCTGCGGGAGCAGCTGTCAAAGCAGACCGTGGCCATTGCTGAGCTCACAGAGGAGCTCCAGAACAAGTGCATCCAGTTGAACAAGCTGCAGGATGTGGTGCATATGCAGGGAGGAAGCCCACTTCAGGCTTCTCCAGATAAAGTGCCTCTTGAGGTCCACCGGAAGACCTCTGGATTGGTCTCTCTCCATAGCAGGAGGGGAGCAAAGGCTGGCGTGTCTGCTGAGCCAACCACCCGGACCTATGACCTCAACAAACCCCCTGAATTTTCCTTTGAGAAAGCAAGAGTCAGAAAGGACTCCAGGTAAGAAGTTTCTGCACCATTTAAACTCAGATGGTCTTAATATTGTGAAATATGAGAGTGATATTTATTAAGCCTCCTTAATGATAAAGAGCATATTAACCCCTTCAGCTTTAGGGGTAGAAGGGTTTTTGAAATGATTTTGTTTTGTAACAGAATCTCCCACTGGGCAGAAGTTTACAGCAGAAATTGCACTATATATCTCTCTCTGTAAGGAACTCAGTTTACTGACAGTTTTTTCTATTACCTTGAAAACCCTAGGGGAGTAAAGAAATAGTATTAGGAAGTGTACACTTGTCTTTCTAGAGTAGTGAACTTAAAAATGTACACACATCACAATGAATTGTGGCTATGTTAGCAAAAAAATCACATTTTAGTAGTTAGTCTTCAAGTATCATGAAAAAGGAACATGCTGGAGCTTCAAAGAAAGATGATATAATTTATTCACTCCAGTTTATGTGATTGCTACTCTCTGTCAGTCACTGTGTTAGATGCTAGGTATGTATCAGTGAATACACATAGAGCCTTTAAACAGTATACACGGAAACAAGTCAGCAATGTGTAATTATTAATTGGAATCAATAATATGATAAAACCAACACTACAGCAGGTGGTGTCTGGAGTGAAGGGAAAGGAGGGCAAAGAGACAACAGAAGCAGGCTTGTCATGAAGGCTTGGCTGAGGAAGTGACCTGTAACCAGACCTCAGTGATGAAAAGGAGAATGAACCAGGCAGAAAGAGGATTTCAGGAAGACAAAACAATTAAAAGCTAGAATTACTTTTGACTTTTTAAAAGAGCATATAAATATTTGCCACTGCATTTGTGTGTGTGTGTGTGTGTGTGTGTGTATGTGTGTACATTTCTTTATGAGCAAAAGTTTGATTTTCTGGGCCAGGAAAGATTCATTAGAAACATCATGAGTTAGGATCCCCTTTCTTCACTATTTTTAACTGAGTATTTATTAATTGAAATTCTGTTTTTTGCCTTGATAATGCCTTGGCTGAGCCTGAATCTCTATTGTAAAATGCAAGATTTGTGAAATTAAAACAAATTTTAACTTATTCATGAACAAAGTAATATGAATTAAGATAAAACATCTGACCTAGACACACAAATGATTAATTTTAACAACAGAATTATAACGGGAGGTTTAATTAATCAATTTGTTGACAGTACTTGGCTCATACTGAATGATCAATAAATATTTGTGAAGGAAGCTAGTGATGCCAGATTATTAATCAGAATATCCTGTGGCTGAAAGAAATCTGATTAATATTGGATTCAGCAGAGTTTTATTAAGTCAAAAGTTTTATTAGTCTAAAAATTTCTCATCTATTTCCTTTCAAACTAATAATTATTTTTAGTGGTATGAATTCTGAAATTATAGATGGCATGAGCTTATATTTCTTTTCAAAAACAACATCATCCAGTATTCTCTTTTGCTATATCAGAGATATATGAACTCTATATAGTATGTATGTATATGTACTATACATAATAACAATATTATAGAATATGCATTGCATTCCTATATATGCACACATAAGTATAATCTATTATTTACCCACAAAAATGTTACAAATAGCAATGTGCTTTTTTATGTAGAATGACGTGTAAGAGAATTTAGTAGCAATTCATCTGTGACCTCCTCCCTATATACGACACCAGATGTATTCTCCTGAACGAAGATTATGTTCAATTACTTTGTTAAAAGACTTATGCTCATCTTGAAGCAAAACACCATTCTCCTGGTGCCGAACAATCTGAGATAAGCATATTTCCTTGAATGTATTTAAGGATAAATTATTAGCTCTGTTATAACCAGGAAAAAAATCAGTAGTTATACACAATTTCTGTGCCAAGCCAGACATCGTTCTGTCTGTCTATGGTGAATGGGACAAAGGAAGGATATTCTGTCTCCTGTATATGGCTTATTGATGATTTGCCTCACCATAAAGGCCTGTCAGATTGAGGTCGGCACAATATGGAATCACTGGTCAGCTGCACCCTACCTGCAGTATATCATAGTCCTTTGTAGGGACTTGGTTTTATGCCTACTGATCATTTTAGATCTTCAAAAGCATGCAGCATGCAGTAGACATGTAGCCTGTTTCTATAACAGGCACTCAGCTTTATTGAAGTATTATAAATTTCATGACGAGTCAGAGTACTACACGGTATCAAATACTCTGATCTCTGATTTAAATTTAATATGCTGAACATCAGAAGACCTTAGAGCCATATGAACCTTAGAGATTGTTTGATGCTACCCCCCCTTAGTAGAGAAGTCAAGTCACAGATGCTGGGGAGTTACAGAATATGCCATGGTTGGTGGCAGAGCTAGGATTAGAATCCAAGACTGTTGACGTTGACATCAGTTCTTCCCCTCTTGAGTCCTACTCTTGTGTTCTAAGAACTACCCATAAATGTGGAAGGCCTTGATTAGACCAGCCTGAGCACTAGTCTGCATTGTTATAATATGTCCCATTGATTGATATTAAGAATGGTGGTGCTTCCTGGAGCTCCCTAGCTTCATCCATGTGGAGTTGAACAGAGGCTGTTTGTTGCATCAATGCCTACCAAGTTCTGGATCCTTAGAGCTGAGGTCTGTGAGAAAAGGACATTGAGAATGGGTTTGATCCACCTGATGGCACCAACTGTGGCATATATGAAGGGACTCATATATGGGTTTCTGAATAAGTACAGTGCTTCTCAAGGCTAAGAACTGAATATCACTGGCAGAGAGGGCAGAGAAGAGCTAACATAGCATTTCTGCCCATGTCTGGTCTGCCTTGAGCACCAAGACAACCAGGTATTCAGATGTCAGACCTTTTACTAAGTTTTTCTTTTCTGTTTATGTCGATATTGTTTAGCAAACTTCATCATAGCAAAATTAGTAGCTCATTCTGAATGTCTGGTGGAACAAAGGCAAATTAATCAGAGACATCTGGCAAGTTGCTGGTATGACTGCATTTTGCTAGGGATGCTTAAACTATCATTTGAAACTATTGTTCTTTCATGAAAAGGAAAGATAAAACAAAGACTTGCCATCTGACTTCAGATGTTGACTCCAGGTTTAGGAAGGACAATTAGTTTTATCTGTCAATCCTACCACAGGAGCAGAATAGGTAAAAGAAAATGCTAGTGAGTCAGATGATTAAATAAGATGTGGAAAGGACTGTGAAAGAATATGTTTGCCTTTAATTTGCTTCCTTTCTAAAGCAGTACTGAGCATTTGAGGATGTGCACTACAGAAAATGTTTTCTTTATTGGAGAGGAATGTTTCCATGGAAAAAATATTTATGTACCACTAATTATATGCCAGTCACCACTCTGAATGTCTCACAAATACTGAATCATTTAATCCTCACAATAAACCTGTAAGATAGATATTATTTATCACTCCCATTTTATATATGAGAAAACCGAGCCATACAGAATTATATAACCTGCCAACAGCTACATAGATTTTAATGTGGGAAATAGGATTCAAGATCAGAAGACTCGCTATGTGCAGTCTGCTCTCATCATTCCTACAGATGATGTCTTTTAAGATAACAATCAGAGGTGGATCTTGAGCTTTTTGTTGGAAAGCCTTATTTTAAAATTAAATATATAGTCAGAGTTAAACATTAAAAAAAATGCAATGATTATAAAAATCTGCCTGCAATTGTTATTTTTCTCTGAAAATGATTCTTCCAGAAAGAAACTGCAGTTTGCAGTAGTGGGAAATTTGGCTGGGGTGGCAACACCCCTTTTTTCCCTTCCATGAAATAGTGGCTTACGTGTTGCCATATGAGACATTCTATATCTAGATTTTACATAGATAATTAGATATTTTTAAGAGTGTATATATAGGTTCTTACTAGTTGGATAATTAAAAAATTGGTACATAGTCTTATAAATACTATTGCCTTAACCTGGGTCTTCAGAAAAGCAAAAAATTGAAACTGTCTGTATACAATAAGGCATGGAAGAAGAAAAATAGTCCAGTTGTGTGGTGATCTGATACCCAGAATCTATGGGTGAAGGTAGCTGGGTGATGTATCTGGTGAAAGTTGTCAGTATGCTTGAAAACAAAAGGTTATATTTCATAGTGATAGATAATGTACGTGTAGACACTCAGATCAAAACTAGCTACTCAGGAATGGGATGAAAAAACTAAGTTATTGGTTGGCTATTACGTGTCTGTTGTTCTCCATAATTCACTCATGGAGGCCTTAGACTTGCCTAATGAGGCATCAGATTTTTTCTTTTACTGAAGGTGAAATTTAAGCTCAGGGTCATTCCACTTGCTCCAGGTTGTAATATTTGTCTTTTTTTGGAAACAGCTTTCCAATTTGAGTCTGTCTGATGTCAAATGTGTATTCTCTACCACAATGTGTGCAGCATTTATAGCCCATGCAGCCTACAGTGTGAGTGGCTTCTCTTGGGGTTGTGTAACCAGGCCGGGGGCTTTTTTTGTGGGGGTGAGGTAGGGTGGGTGGTACTGTTAAGCTGCAAAAAAAGGAAGAGGTAAAAAGCATGGAGGAATTTAGGAGCCTGACTGGAATCAAGTGGCAGCTTCCTTGACATCTAGATGAAGCTTTGGCAGCTGGTCTGAGTCCAGGCACCAGCCACTCTCCCTTTGTGCCTCTCTTTTCTTCTCTCTAAGGAGCCAAAAGGCTCTGGGCTTTACTCACACTGCTTCCCCACGTCAGCCCTCTCAGCCTCTCAAATGGTTTTCTGCTTAGTTGGTATCTGCCCTTTAGTCCTTCTCGTTTTATCTTTAAAACTTCTGGTTTGTTAGTTGCTAGGCATTAGGAAAAATGTTTAATGAAGCCTTGGAAAACACTGAGGATTTGAAGGCTAATTGTTTTGAGTAGTCAAAGGTCTAAGTGCTCATTGTAAGCACTGCGCTGACTCTCAGGAGCCTACCCTTGCCTTGTGGGCTACATTCCTAAGGGGATGCGCAATGTTATTTTTACACTACACAAAAACCATGGCACTTTTGGACCCAGTACCTAGCCTTGGCTTAGCAGCTATAATGTTCAAGGTTCCCTTTACTCCTTCAGATTAATACATTCAATGCAACAAATATTTATTGAATATTGAATCAATCCATCTGATTCTTTAATATTTTCTTCCACATTTGCTTTTTTCTTTTCCTTATTTCTTTTTTTTTTTGAAAGAAAGAAAAAGAGAGTAAAGAAAGTGAGAGTGAAAGAAAGAAAAAAAAGAATGAAAGAGAGAAAGAAAGAGGAAGAGAAAGAGGAGAGAGAACGGGATTCTTGCTGCTTGTTACTTTCCTTATTTCTTATTGTCTTCCTTCTTTCATTTTTTTCACTAATTCTTTAATTTGCTTTCTTCCTAATCTTCTCTCATTCTCTGTCTGACTAGTCAATGGCCACCAGTATGAATTTTGAGTATCTATTATTGGTCACTCTCTGCTATGACCTATCTATGGTTATCTCGCTTATTTTCACAGTAAACCTATCAGGTAAGTAGTTTTATATGAAGCTTATCAAGAGTAAGTAACTAGCCCATGGTTATCTCTGGTAGTGGCTAAGGCTTGTATAAACTCACCTAGATGTTAAAACATCTGACTCTTAATCACAATAACTCTGAAATCTATTCTCATTTTATTTCACTTGCTATCATTTTAATTTATATAGGATATTTATAGCAATTTCGGATCTGCTTGGTTCCAAATAGGTTATTTCAGGTGAGTTCGAGCAGTGCTCGCTTTTAAAAAGGGTCCTGGATGCCTGGGCAGGAGCCTTCACCTCTTCTCCCTTATGTCTTCTCAACGTCCTCTGAAATGGGCAGGTCTTTTTGACCCATTGTTTTTTCTCAGAAACACTCTGGACGCTGCCCATTCCTTGCTAGATACCCAGGAAGGACTGTAGTAGAAATAGTATCATTGAGAAGAAAGTGGTCTTTCTTTTCCTTGCTTGCTGGATAAGAGACAAACATCACCACTGGCCTTTGCCTCCCAATGAGCAGTACTCAGTTTCCACAGAACCTCCTTTTGCTTTCTGTAAGACTGAGCAGCTCAGCCCCTGTCGCCTTTTTCTGGAGTTTAAATTGCAATACAATTCTCAAAAAGGAGAACAGATCTGAAGGCAAGAATGAAACTTTTCGATTTTCAAACTCTTTGAAAGTCCCTTCTAAAAAACACTAGAGAGCACTCTCCTCACCCTACCCCAGCTCGCTCTCTCCCTCTTTCTGTCTCTCTCATCACACAAAGAACAGGTCATGTCAGCACACAGCCAGAAGGTGACCATCAGCAAACCGTGAAGAAAACCCTCATCCCAAACCGAACTCTTCTGGAATCTTGATCTTGGATTTTCCAGCCTCCAGAATTGTGAGAAAATAAATGGCTGTTGCTTTAATCCAAAGAAAAAAAAAAAAGAAAGTCCCTTCTTTGTGAAAGATACATTTCTTATATGTATCCTTTAACTAAAACTGTTTCTTTTCATTAAAGTCTCATTTTAAAATGACTGGTCTTCTCTTTCTGCTGATTCTCCTTAGAGGTATTTGTTAGTTGTAGATTTTTCAGTGCAGTTATGTGTGACAGTTTTTTTTTTTAATCTATAGCCAGGAATGGCCAGAGGACATTTTATATTTTATGTATATTTTATAATGTGTAAATGATCAGGGTCCCCCAACATCTGTTTAATCCTTGTTTGGTTATTTGTGATGCAAAAACAGTTTTAATTGGTAAATTTGAAGCAGCTGCAGATGAAACTGGGAAATATGAGAGAAAGAAAGACCTGGAGCTTCAAGTTCCCTCTTTCCAGGTGAGATAAGGAAAGAGGAAAAACAAGTGACAAGAACAAGATACAACTTGAAATTTCTTGGCAACAGAAACTCAGGAAACCCAAGCATATTAGTTTTCTATTGCCGTGTAATAAATTACCACAAACTAAGTAGCTTAAACAACACATATTTGCTATCTCAGTTTCCAGTGGGCCAAGAGTCCAAGCATGGCTTATTTAAGTCATCTTCTCTGATGTCAGCCACAAAGTAGCCAAGGGGTCAACTGGCTGTGTTCATTAGTAGAGCTTTCTACAGGAAGAGGTCCTCTTCCAAGCTTACGAGATTTTTGGCCAAATTCAGGTCCTTGTGGTTGTAGGGCTGAGATCCCTGTTTTCTTGCTGGCTTTCAGCTGGGGCTGCTGTCAGCTCCTAGAGGCTGCCTAGAGTTCCTGCCATGTGTCACTCACAAGCCCTCTCACAGCATGGCAGCTTCCTTCTTCATAGCCAGCTGGATAAGCCCTTTACAGTTGGCTAAGATGAAGTCTACATAAACTACACAGGAATGGCCTTCCATCATCATTGCTATATTTTGTTGATGATAAGCAAGTCACAGGTTCCCACTCCTGACTCACCAAGCCCTTTTGCTTCTCTGGTATTAGATTCCTGGTTAGGAATATTGATCATGCTGGGTAGGTAAAGCCATGCATAAAAAGTCTTGTATATTCATGCTCACAGCAGTGTTATTCACAATAGCCAAAAGGTAGAAACAACCCAGTGTCCATCAACAGATGAATGGAAAAACAAAATGTAGCATGTATATGCAATGGGATATTATTCAGCCTTACAAATGAACTTCTGACACATACTACAACAGGAATGAAGCTGGCAGACATTCGCCAGACTTAAAAAGACAAATGCTGCAGGACTCCACTTATATGAGGTACCTAGAATAGTCAAATTCATAGAGACAGAAAGTAGAATGGAGATTGCCAGGAACAGGAGGGATGAGGGAACTCAGAGAGTTCCAGAGTTCTAGTTTGGGAAGATTCTGGAGATAGATGGTGGTGATGGTTGTAAAACAATGGGACTATACTTATTGTTACTAAACTGCATACTTATAAATGGTTAAAATGGTGCATTTTATGTTATGTATATTTTACTACAATTAAAAAAAAAAGACCAGACACTGAGGCTGACTTGACAGTGTATAGGTGCCTGGCTGTGTTTCAGGTTCTAGACAGAATGCTGGGAGGAGTGAGAGGAGAGTAAGGATTTTCTCATTTGTATATTATATTGCAGAAAAGAACAAGCTATGCCAAAGTCTTGTGACAAACATTAATTGATCATTGTTAATCAATACTTGTAATTACCTAATTGATTGATTACTTGATGAGCCCTCAGTAGAGCATGTTCCAGTGCTGTGGAAATACAGAGGGAAGGGACAGCTTCAACTCCCTTGCATGCTCTTGTTTACAGCTGTAATCCTTAATCTTAAGTGCACATTGTAATCACCTGTAATAAGAAGTACTGATGCGTGGGTCTAACCCCCAGGTATTCTAACTAAAGTGATTTGAGGCAAGAGCCCTGGGCATATGGATTTTAAAACATATATATATATATATTAAAAGCTCCCCTGCTGATTCTCATATGAAGCCACCACTGAGAAGCATTTTGTTATAGGAGCAGGTTTCCCTGCTGCTGATGTCTCAAACACTTGGTTTGAAGATTTAAGAGCAGTACTAATTACAGACATATGATGGAACTGTTTGCCATTTATACCTAATTACCCTGCCACACAGTGATGATTATGCTTGTCATTGAGTGTGTCAGACATACTTTGTAAGTTTTGGCTGTTTTCAATATTTCACTGTTAAACCCTGTTCTTTAATGCTCATGGGAATAGCATCATCTACACAAACTTAAGGAAGAGAGAGAGAGAAATGTTTTGTTCTGAGCATGAAATAACAGCAAACAGAATTAATGTACAGCCATATTTAATCATATGGGCAGTAAGTAAAAGAACTGACAGAAGAAAGTCATGCTTATTTTATGACTTCCATGGGATGACCTCATTTTTCTCATGCTAGTTTCTCAAATTATAAACTTATGCATTTATTAAGTTTTTTGTTTTTGTTTCATCACTCAAAAACAATTATCAGGGAATGGGGAAGAAAATAGAGACGTGTATCCTGTTTATTAAATGTGCCTTGTTTATTAGGGTGAATTTATTATAGTGGGATTGACGTTTTCCAATTCCAGTCTTGTACCTGTACCCATAATTTTTAAATTGGGAGAAAGAATTTGAATGTCCTTTGGGTTTCTTAATTTTGTCAAGTTTCTTATGTGTGCAAAATAGAGTTCCAATATTAAGTAATAAGAAAATGATGAATGCATAGTCATACCTTTGAAGATCAGAGTCTCTTTGGGGAAAGTATAATTTTATATTTTTATGGGATTAATATTCTAAGAGATAGGCATACAAAGGAAAGTGGGCACATTCTTTACTTGGTGGGGTAGAAGAAAAAATCTCTAGCTGAGTTTTTAAGGAGGAATAGATTATAGAAGACAAAGAGGCCTGGCACTGTGTGGTTTGGTGGGCCTGGGGTACCTCAAGTATGGGGAACCTGGACAGGCAGAGGGGATAGATTGTCAGGAGCATTACCATTTTGGAGTGGCCTCCTTCAATAAATAAAGAGAGGTCTTAAGCACAGAGTTTTGTTTTTTTGTGCATGTATGCATTTTTGTTTGTTTTTGGGGTTCTTTTTAAATTTATTTTTGAGACGGAGTCTTGTTCTGTCTGTTTCCAAGGCTGGAGGGTAGTAGTGTGATCTCAGCTCATTTCAACCTCTGCCTCCCAAGCTCAAGAAGTTCTCCTGCCTCAGCCTTCTGAGTAACTGGGATTACAGGTGCCCACTGTGTGTCCGGCTAATTTTTGTATTTTTAGTAGAGATGGGGATTCACCATGTTGGCTAGGCTGGTTTAGAACTCCTGACCTCAGGTGATCTGCCTGCCTTGGCCTCCCAAAGCACCGGGATTATAGGTGTGAACCACCGCACCCGTCCAGCATAGTTTTAAAATCTGTTCTAACTCAGCATTTAAGGTGTTGGTAACTTGCCTATTTATTACAGTGATAGCTAACCCTTATTCAGTATATTTTATGTACCAGGCACTTAGTGCTTTATTTTGTTGACTAATTTAATTCTCATAGTAATCCTGTGACCTGTGCACTGTGTTTATTATTGCTTTACAGCTGAGGAAACTTAGAGGTTAAGTGACTTGCCTAAGGTTCTGCAGTTAGTAGGTGGCAGAAGTTGGAATCATATCCTGGCATTCCAGCTCTACTAGATTTTGTGACCTTCACAAATATGCCTTGCCATATGTTTTCTAATTGCATGTGGATATAATTAAGCTATGAAATGAAACACAAGTAAAGTTGCTGCCTCTTATGCTCACAAAAAATCCTTGATAGATAAGGATGAAGGGAGGTGAAGGCTACTGGTCCCAGCTTTGCACTGAGCTTTATTCAAAGAAGGTTGCAAGATACATGCTTTGACTTGAAAAAAACAACAGTGAGAACACAGGCATCTAATATATGAGCCTGGAGAAGGAAGATTGAGAGCCTAATACAACAACTATAGGTGTACTTTGCCAAGTTAAACTTCCTGAAGCAACTTAGAGGATGAAAATTTATTGCTTCAAGAAATGCTGACTGTGTAAGTTAGGGGTATAAAATGATTACAAAAGGATTACTGCTGCCACCTGAAATGGGTACAAATTCAAGATCCAGCTCCACTGGAGGAACTTTGAAATGAGCAGAGGATCTTGCCATTGCCTCCTTGTTGTTCTATGGTTTCCATAACTTTTCTCATTCCACTATTTCCCCCAGAAAAACTTCTACCACTTCCTGCTACGACTACTGCCATTTAATAAGTTACTAGCACGTTATTTAAGTTAATGTGCATAATATTCCTATGAAGTAGGCATAATTACCATGCCCTATTCACAGATGAGAAATCTGAGATTCAGGAAGACGAAGTTACTTGTCCAAGATAATGAACTGAGGATAATGTTGCTTACTCTGGTAGCACGTATGCTAAAATTGAAGCTAGGAAGTGCCAGAGTTGATATTTTAAACTAAGATTTTCTGATTCCAAAGTCATACACACATTTTGTAAAATTAATGTTTAATTGAAGTACACAAAAAAATAAAGTGAACATACCCACGTGACCACCAAAATGGTCAGAAAATAGAACATTATCAGCACCTTGGAAGCCCTTCATGCCTCTTTCAATTTCTACCCATATCTACCTTAAAGGGAGCTATTATTTGCACTACTCTAATCAGAGGCACTACTTTCTACCTATTGTTAAAATGTATTTAATGGAAGTATGGAGTATATACTCTAAAGACTCTGGCTTCTTTTGTTCCTATAGTGAGATTCATTTATATTATTGTATGTAACAGAGGTTCACTAATAGTCATTGCTATATAGTATTTATTGTATGACTATACACAATCTGTTCATTATATGATTTATAGGCATTTGGTTAATTCTGGTATTTAGCAGTTATAAATAATGCCATGATGAACATTTTTGTACATGTATTATAGTGCATATGAATTATGACGGGTATAAACCTAGGGGTGAAGTTACTGAGTAGTACATTATATCCAAGTTTAAGATAGATTGCCAAATAATTTTCCAAAGTGGCTAAACAAATATATATTCCCACCAACACATATTTGTATTAAATTACTTCACATGTTCAATAGCATTCAATCAGTATTTTTCATTTTGGGCCATTCCACTGGGTGTTTTGTGGTATCTCAGCGTCCTTTTAGTTTTCTTTTCCTTGATGATTAACAATGGTGAGCACTTTTCAATGTATATATTTTCTATTGAGGTCCGTTTATCTCTTATAGCTCTGTAGTACAACTGTTGTCAAAAATCAGGAATCTATGCATGTGTAGGTCAATTTTAAATTTTATTTTCTGTTCCAGAAGTCTTTTTTTAAAATTATTTTAATTTTTTAAATTATTATTATACTTTAAGTTCTAGGATATATGTGTAGCACATGCAGGTTTGTTACATAGGTATACATGTGCCATGGTTGTTTGCTGTACTCATCAACCCATTATCTACACTAGGTATTTCTCCTAATGCTATCCCTCCCCTAGCCCCCCACCCTCTAACAGGCCCCAGTATGTGATGTTATCCACCCTGTGTCCATGTGTTCTCATTGTTCAGTTCCCACTTATGAGTAAGAACTTGCAGTGTTTGGTTTTCTGTTCTTGTGTTAGTTTGCTGAGAATGATGGTTTCCAGCTTCATCCATGTCCCTGCAATGGACATGAACTCATCCTTTTTTTATGGCTGCACAGTATTCCATGGTGTATATGTGCCACATTTTCTTTATCCAGTCTGTCATCAATAAGCATTTGGGTTGGTTCCAAGTCTTTGCTGCTGTGAACAGTGCTGCAATAAATACATGTGCATGCATCTTTGTAGTAGAATGATTTATAATCCTTTGGGTATATATCCAGTAATGGGATTGCTGGGTCTAATGGTATTTCTGGTTCTAGATCCTTAAGGAATTGCCACACTGTCTTCCACAATGGTTAAACTAATTTACACTCCCACCAACAGCGTAAAAGTGTTTCTATTTCTCCACATCCCATCTAGCATCCGTTGTTTCCTGATTTTTTAATGATCGCCATTCTAACTGGCATGAAATGGTATCTGATTGTGGTTTTGATTTGCATTTCTCTAATGACCTGTGATAATGAGCTTTTTTTCATACGTTTGTTGGCTGCATAAATGACTTCTGTTGAGAAGTGCCTGTTCATATCCTTCACCCACTTTTTGATGAGGTTGTTGGTTTTTTTCTTGTAAATTTGTTTAAGTTCTTTGTAGATTCTGGATATTAGCCCTTTGTCAGATGGATAGATTGCAAAAATGTTCTGCCATTCTGTAGGTTGTCTATTTATTCTTATGATAGTTTCTGTTGCTGTGCAGAAGCTCTTTAGTTTAATTAGATCCCATTTGTCAATTTTGGCTTTTGTTGCCATTGCTTTTGGTGTTTTAGTCATAAAGTCTTTGCCCATGCCTGTGTCCTCAATTGTATTGCCTTGTTTTCTTCTAGGAGTTTTTATGGTTTTAGATATTACAGTTAAGTCTTTAATTCATCTTGAGTTAATTTTTGTATAAGATGTAAGAAAGTGATCCAGTTTCAGTTGTCTGCATATGGCTAGCCAGTTTTCCCAACACCATTTATTAAATAGGGAATCCTTTCCCCATTGCTTGTTGTTTTCAGGTTTGTCAAAGATCAGATGGTTGTAGATGAGCAGCGTTATTTCTGAGGCCTCTATTCTGTTCCATTAGTTTATATATCTGTTTTGGCACCAGTACCATGCTGTTTTGGTTACTGTAGCCTTGTAGTATAGTTTGAAGTCAGGTAGCATTATGTTTCCAGCTTTATTTTTGCTTAGGATTATCTTGGCTATATGGACTCTTTTTTGGTTCCATATAAAATTTAAAGTTGATTTTTCTAATTGTGTGAAGAAAGTCAATGGTGGCTTGATGGTGATAACATTGAATCTATAAATTACTTTGAGCAGTATGGCCATTTTCACAATATTAGTTCTATCTTTGAGCATGGAATGTTTTTCCATTTGTTTGTGTTCTCTCTTATTTCCTTGAGCAGTGGTTTGTTGTTCTCCTTGAAGAGGTCCTTCACATCCCTTTTAAGTTGTATTCCTGGGTATTTTATTCTCTTTGTAGCAACTGTGAATGGGAGTTCACTCATGATTTGGCTCTCTATTATTGGTGTATAAAAATGCTTGTGATTTCTGCACATTGATTTTGTATCCTGAGACTTTGCTGACGTTGCTTATCAGCTTAAGGAGATTTTGGGCTGGGACGATAAGGTTTTCTAAATATGCAATCATGTCATCTGCAAACTGAGACAATTTGACTACCTCTCTTCCTGTTTGAATGCCCTTTATTTCTTTCTCTTGGCTAATTGCCCTGACCAGAACTTCCAATACTATGTTGAACAGCAGTGGTAAGACAGGGCATCCTTGTCTTGTGCCAGTTTTCAAAGGGAATGCTTCCAGCTTTTGCCCATTCAGTATGATATTGGCTGTGGGTTGGTCATAAATAGGTCTTATACTTTTGAGATAAGTTCCATGAAAACCTAGTTTATTAAGACTTTTTAACATGAAGTGCTGTTGAATTTTATTGAAGGCCTTTTCTGAATCTATTGAGATAATCATGTGGATTTTGTAATTGGTTCTGTTTATGCAGTGGATCATATTTATTGATTTGTGTATGTTGAACTAGCCTGGCATCCCAGGGATGAAACTGACTTGCTCATGGTAGATAAGCTTGTTGATCTGCTGCTGGATTCGGTTTGCCAGTATTTTATTAAGTATTTTTGCATTGATGATCATCAGGGATATTGGCCTGAAATTGCCTTTTTTTGTTGTGTCTCTGCCAGGTTTTGTATCAGGATGTCACTGGCCTCATCAAATGGGTTAGGAAAGAATCCCTCTATTTCTATTGTTTGGAATAGTTTCATAAGGAATGGTCCCAGCTCGTCTTTGTACCTCTGGTGGAATTCAGGCTGTGAATCCATCTGTTCCTCAGCTTTTTATTGGTTGGTAGGCTATTAATTACTGCCTCAATTTCAGAACTTGTTATTGGTCTATTCAGGGATTCAATTTCATCCTGGTTTAGTCTTGAAGGGTGTATGTGTCCAGGAATTTATCCATTCCTTCTAGATTTTCTAGTTTATTTGTATAGAGTTATTTATAGTATTATCTGATGGTAGTTTGTATTTCTATGGGATCAGTGGTGATATCCTCTTCATCATTTTTTATTGTGTCTATTTGATTCTTCTCTCTTTTTTTCTTTATTAGTTTGGCTAGCAGTCTATCTATTTTGATAATCTTTTCAAACAACCAGCTACTGGATTCATTGATTTTTTTGAAGGGTTTTCATGTCTCTATCTCCTTCAGTTCTGCTCTGATCTTAGTTATTTCTTGTCTTCTGCTAGCTTTTGAATTTGTTTGCTCTTGCTTCTCTAGTTCTTTTAGTTATGATGTAAGGGTGTCAATTTGATATCTTTCCTGTTTTCTCCTGTTGGCATTTAGTGGTATAAATTGCCCTCTAATTACTGCTGTAGCTCTGTTCCAGAGATTCTGATATGTTGTGTCTTTGTTCTCTTTGGTTTCAAAGAACTTACTTATTTATGCCTTAGTTTTTTTAAATTTACTCACTAGTTATTCAGGAGCAGCTTGTTCAGTTTCCATGTAATTGTGAGGTTTTAAGTGAATTTCTTAATCCTGTGTTCTAATTTGATTGCACTGTGGTCTGAGAGACAGTTTGTTTTGATTTCTGTTCTTCTGCATTTGCTGAGGAGAGTTTTACTTCCAATTATGTGGTCAATTTTAGAATAAGTGTGATGAGGTGCTGAGGAGAACGTATATTTTGTTGATTTTGAATGGAGACTTCTGTAGACGTCTGTTGTATTTGCTTGCTCCATAGCTGAGTTCAAGTTCTGAATAATCCTTGTTAATTTTCTGTCTTGGTGATCTTGACAGCGGGGTATTGAAATCTCCCACTATTATTGTGTGGGATTCCAAGTCCCTTTGTATGTTTCTAAGAACTTGCTTTATGAATCTGGATGCTCCTATACTGGGTGCATATATATTTAGGATAGTTAACTTTTCTTGTTGCATTACCATTATGTAATGTCCTTGTTTGTCTTTTTTGATATTTGTTGGTTTAAAGTCTGTTTTATAGGAGACTACGATTGCAACTCCTGTTCTTTTTTTTCTTTTTTTTGGTTTCCATTTGCTTGGTAAATATTCCTCCATACCTTTATTTTGAGCCTATGTGTGTCTTTGCACATGAAATGGGTCTCCTTAATACAGCACACCAATGGGTCTTGACTTTTTATACAATTTGCCAGTCTGTGTCTTTTAATTAGGGGATTTAGCCCATTTACATTTAAGGTTAATATTGTTATGGGTGAATCTGATCCTGTTATTATGATGCTAGCTGATTATTTTGCATGTTAGTTGATGCAGTTTCTTCATAGTGTCGATGGTCTTTACAATTTGGTATGTTTTTGCAGTGACTGGTACTGCTTTTTCCTTTCCATATTTAGTGCTTCCTTCAGTAGCTCTTGTAAGGTAGGCCTGGTGGTGACAAAATCTCTCAGCATTTGCTTGTCTATAAAGGATTTTATTTCTCCTTTGCTTATAAAGCTTACTTTGGCTGGATATGAAATTCTGGGTTGAAAATTCTTTTCTTAAAGAATGTTGAATATTGGCCCCCACTGTCTTCTGGCTTGTAGGCTTTCTGCTGAGACATCCACTGTTAGTCTGATGGGTTTCCCTTTGTGGGTAACCCGACCTTTCTCTCTGGCTGCCCTTAACATTGTTTCCTTCATATCAACCTTGGTGAATCTGAATGATTATGTGTCTTGGGATTGCTCTTCTCAAGGAGTATCTTTGTGGTGTTCTCTGTATTTTCTGAATTTGGTTGTTGGCCTGTCTTGCTAGGTTGCGGAAGCTCTCCTGGATAACATCCTGAAGAGTGTTTTCCAATTTGGTTCCATTATTTCCATCACTTTCAGGTACACCAGTCGGTTTGGGCTTTTCATGTAGTCCCATAATTCTTGGAGGCTTTGTTTTACCTGTTTGTTCTTTTTTCTCTAATCTTGTCTTCTCACTTTATTTCATTAAGTTGATCTTCACTCTCTGATATCCTTTCTTCTGCTCAATTGATTCGGCTATTGATACTTGTTTATGCTTCACAAGGTTCTCATGCTGTGTTTCTCAGCTCCATCAGGTCATTTAGTTCTTCTCTAAATTCGTTATTCTAGTTAGCAATTCCTCTAATCTTTTTTCAAGTCTCTTAGCTTCCTTGCATTGGGTTAGAGCATGCTCCTTTAGCGTAGAGGAGTTTGTTATTACCCATCTTCTGAAGCCTGCTTTGGTCTATTTGTCAAACTCATTCTCCATCCAGTTTTGTTCCCTTACTGGCAAGGATAGGTGATCCTTTTGAGGAGAGGAGGAATTCTGGTTTTTGGAATTTTCAGCCTTTTTGCACTGTTATTTTCCTCATCTTCATGGATTTATCTACCTTTGGCCTTTGATGTTGGTGACCTTCGGATGGGGTTTCTGTGTGGAAGTCTTTTTTGTTGATGTTGATGCTATTCCTTTCTGTTAGTTTTCCTTCTAACAGTCAGGCCCCTCTGCTGCAGGTCTGCTGCAGTTTGCTGTAGGTCTGCTCCAGACCCTGTTTGCCTGTGTATCACCAGCAAAGGCTGCAGAACAGCAAAGTTTGCTGCCTCTTCCTTCCTCTGGAAGCTTTGTCCCAGAGGTGCACCTGCCAGATGCCAGCCAGAGCTCTCCTGTATGAGGTGTCTGTCGATTCCTGCTGGGAAGTGTCTCCCTGTTAGGAGGCTCAGGAGTCAGTCTGTCCCTTAGCAGAGCTCGAGCACTGTGCTGGGAAATCTACTGCTCTCTTCAGAGCCAGCCGGCAGGAATGTTTAAGTCTGCTGAAGCACTGCCTACAACTGCCCCTTCTCCCCAGTGCTCTGTCCCAGGGAGATGGGAGTTTTATCTGTAAGCCCCTGCCTGGAGCTGCTGCCTTTCTTTCAATGATGTCCTGCCCAGAGAGGAGCAATCTAAAGAGGCACTCTGTCTACAGCAGCTTTATGGAGCCGTAGTGGGCTGAAGTTCACCCAGTTCGAACTTTCTGGTAACTTTCTTTACAACGTGAGGAGAAAACTGCCTACTCAAGCCTCAGTAATGTCAGACACCCATCCCCACACCAAGCTAGAGCATCTCAGGTCAACTTTAGACTGCTATGCTGGCAGCAAGAGTTTCAAGCTGGTGGATCTTAGCTTTCTGGGCTTCATGGGGGTGGGATCCACTGGGGTAGACCCTTGGCTCCCTGGCTTCAGCCCCTTTTTCAGTGGAGTGAATGATTCTTTCTCGCTGGCTTCCAGGCACCACTGAGGTATGAAAATAACTCCTGCAGCTAGCTTGGTATCTGCCTAAGTGACCACCCAGTTTTGTGCTTGAAACTCAGGGCCCTGGTGGCATAGGCCAAAGGGAATTTCCTGGTCTCTTAGGTTGTGAACACTGTGGGAAACATGTAGCATCTGGGCCTGAGTGCATTGTTCCTCATGACCTCCCTTGACTAGGGGAGGGAATTCCTCAACCGCTTTCATTTCCTGGGTAAGGCGACACCCCACCCTGCTCAGCTTGCCATCTGTGGGCTGCACCCACTGTCTAGTCTAACCAGTGCCAGTGAGATGAACCGGGTATCTCAGTTGGAAATGTAGAAATCACTTGCCTTCTGAGTTGATCTTGCTGCGAGCTGCAGACTGGAGCTATTCCTATTTGGCCATCTTTCCAACCACTCTGTAGAAGTCTTTTTATCCATCATTGGGCCAGCAGTATATATACTCTTAATTATTTTCATTCATAATAATTTTTGATATCTATTACTTTAAGTGTTCCAATTTTGTTATTACTCTTCAATGTTTTGAGGCTATTCTTTGGCCTTTTTATGACTATTAGAATTTTAGTATTAGCTTGTCAATTTTCATTATTTTTTTTTGAAAATTGATTGGGATTTCACTGAACCTGATCAACTCAAATATAATTAGCATAAATAAAAATATAATCTTCTAATCTATGACCATGGTATATTCCTCCATTTAGTTAGGTTTTCTCTCATTCTTCTAATAATATTTTGTACTCTTCTATGTGGACATCTTACTTATCTCTGTTAGATATAATCCTTTATAGTTGATATAATTTTAAATTATTTTAAATTTTTATTATTAATTGTTTAATACTGGAATATAGAAAAACAATTAACTTTGTATATTGACTTTACATCAAATGAGAATTGTTGAAATCACCTGTTAATATTGGTGGTTTACCTGTATTTTGTTTTGAATTTTTCAAATACATAATCATAGCTTTCTGGGCTCCATGGGGTATGTATGATATGTATTTTTCACATATATAATCATAGTTTTCTGGGCTCCAGCTGGTTTATAATATTAATTAGAGAGCTATGTTAAAATCTTCCAAAATCATTGTGGGAGACTTTTTCTTCTTTTAATTTTGCCAAATTTGCTCCATATATTTTGATGCTATCTTATTAAGTGCATATATATTAGAATATTTAGATATTTTTCATGATATAAATATGAAATATTCCTCTTTATTTCTAGAAATATGTTTTTCATTAAGGTCTACTTTCCTGTATCAGAGAAAAATTTATTTTTAATTGATGTTTACATAGTATGTCTTTTTCCACCTTTTTATTTTCAGCCTTTCTATACATTATCTTTAAGGGATGTATCTTATTAGCAGTATACACTTATCATTTCCTTTTAAATTTTATTTTACTAGTTTGATAATCTTTATTTTGGGTATTTGCTATATTGATCTCTGATGTAAATATAAAATATTTGGGTTTAAATCTAATATCTCCCACTTACTCAGTTTCTTTATCTGTTTGCCATATTTTGAGGATTAATTAAGTATATATTTTAATTCCCTTTTATCCTTGTTAGCTTTTATTTATTTATTTTATTTAATCTTTTTGAGATGGAGTTTTGCTCTTGTTGCTCAGGCTGGATTGCAATAGCACAATCTTGGTTCACTGCAAACTCCACCTTCTGGGTTCAAGTGATTCTCCTGCCTCAGCCTCCCAAGTAGCTGGGATTACAGGGGCCCACCACAATGCCTGGCTAATTTTTGTAGTAGAGATGGGGTTTGCCAGGCTGGTCTCAAAATCCTGACCTCAAGTGATTCACCCACCTTGGCCTCCCAAAGTGCTGGGATTACAGGTGTAAGCCACCATGCCTGGCCTCTCCTTGTTAGCTTTCTAGTTAAACATTCTTTGACTAATCTTTCAGGCCTCACTATAAATTATGGCATGCATCCTTAATTTACTAAATTTTTAACATAGGTTAGTACTTTTATCAATTGGTAGACCTTACATTATGTTAACTACATTTATTGTTCCTGCAGTTTTAGCTGTTTTCTACATTTAGTTATTACATATTTTACACTGCACATGGTATTATTATTGCTCTTTGATAAATACAGGATTTCTTTAGTCACCCACAGATTTATATTTTCCATTGCTCTTTCTTCCTTCTAACATCTGCCAGTTTCCATCTGAGATCATATTTCTTCTGTCTGGAGCTCTTCACTGTTATGAATCTGTTGCCAATGAAAAAACATTTTGAAAATATCTTCCTTTTGCCTTCATTTTTGAAGGTGATTTCCACTGGGTAAAGGTACTGAAACAGGCTCTTTGAAGTACTTTGAAGGTATGCTACTGTGTTCTGCCTTCTGTTATGTCTGCTGAAAAATAAGTTAGTCATTTAAAAATAATGCCTTTTCTTTTTTAGAGTTTTCTCATTGTATTCGGTTTTCAGCAAATTGACTATGGTAGGCTTAGATATGGTTTTCTTTGTATTTATTTTATGCAGAGTTTATAATGAATCTTGTCTGTGCTTGATGTCTTTTAATTGATTTAAGCTAACTCTTTGTTTGTTTGTTTGTTTGTTTGTTGAGATGGAGTATCACTCTGTTGCCAGGCTGGAGTGCAGTGGTATGATCCTAGCTCACTGCAACCTTGCCTCCCGGGTTCAAGTGATTCTCCTGCCTGTCTCCTGAGTAGCTGGGACTACAGGCATGTACCACCATGCCCAGCTAATTTTTGTATTTTTAGTAGAGATGGGGTTTCACCATGTTGGCCAGGATGATCTTAATCTCTTGACCTCATAATCTGCCCACCTCAGCCTCCCAAAATGCTAAGATTACAGGTGTAAGCCACCGCACCAAGCCTGATTTAAGCTAACTCTTGAATATGATTCCTTCATATATTGTTTCAGCTAAATTACTTCTCTTTCTTCAGTGTCCCAGATTATACATATGTTCAACTTCTCTATTACACCTCACAGATCTCTTATGTTTTGATTTTTATTTTTATATTTTGCTTTGTTTTCCATCCTAGATTCTCTCTAATCTTCTATAAATATATTCTACCTGCCTATATTTAGTTTATAATTATTTTCAGCTTCATTTTATCAGATTTTAAACTGATCTTTTGAGTTTCAAGCTTCAGATATTGTGTTTTTCAGATTTAGAGTTTCCATTTGATTTCTTTAAAGATATATGTTTTTACTGACATCTGTTTGTCCTTAAAGCATAGTGCTTATAGTTAAAGGCTGCATCTGATAGCTGCAATATACTGATCCACTATGGTTCTGTTTCTATTGTCTTTTTTCCCTTTGTCCTTAGTCATTTGGCCTTTTCTCTTAGTATGCCTGGTAACTTCTGATGTCATGACAGATATTTCTTATTAAAAAAACTAGAGAAAATTTGAGTGTCTAGATTTTGCGAACTTCCTATGGAGAATATTTACTTTTACTTCTGGCAGGCAGTTAGGCTAGTGGCTGATAGCTCTAACCAAACTAGTGTTTTGTTTGTTTGGTAGCTGTTTTCAGTGTTTTTGAAAGCTAGCCTGTTTTGCTTAGTTCTTACTCCTAGGCTGCAGCCCTTCAGATGTCCCATCTGAAATCCTGGGTGTTTACCTGAGATTCTGGTTTACCTGGGATTCTGGTAAACACCGAAGATTTCAGATGGGACATCTGAAGGGCTGCATCGTAGGAGTAAGAACTAACCATCCCATCATCCCACTTCATGGTGTGCTTTGAACACTAACTTTTTTCTTTGAGATAGCCAAGACTGTGTTAAGTAGCTGCCTGCAAAGCAGCAAATGCCTTGAAGGAAATGCAGAGGAGAATGTTAGCCTCATGTTCTCTTGTAGATCATGACTCTAAGTTGTTGCTATGTTGATAGATCTTCAATACTTTCAACAGATTATCTATCTAATCAGCTTTTAGTTGTTTTGTGGGATCAGGAAGACTTGTGCTGATAATAGCTGGCCTGTCACAGTTGTAAGAGGAGTTGTAATGTTTATGTTTTTAATCACTGCTGCCCTTAAACAGAAAGCTCAAGAAAAGGTAATTCTTCAAAAATTTATAATCTACTTTTGAGAAAAATTCATAGAGATAATTTTACTAATTAAAGACTATTACAGTATGTTTACACACTAAGTTATAAAAGTCTGGGAACTTTTCGAGGCCATGGATCATGTTTAATTTTTATGTCCTAAGTAAGTGCTTAATGACATTTTAAAAACAGAACAGATGTGAATGTAAGTAGGAGTTGAAAGAAGAAAGAAAGGATTGTGTAAGCTACAGCATCCATTTAAAATTATGAGAGGTTTCTTGGTGGATGTATAAGGTTTGGAAAAATTGAGGGGTTAAAAGTAAGCTAAGTCAAAAAAGAAAACATGTTCCATTTCTTAAGGTAAAGTTCAAAGTTAAGAATACCAGCTTATCTGTAATAGAAAATTTGCTTGAGGGACTAAGTAATGGATAGATAGAATGGAGCCATGTTGTAGAAAATGGTAAATACTGGGTTGTAGGATATTGATTTTTTTTTATGGGCAAAAGAGTCTTTTTGAGTACTACCATGGAATGTTGGCAGAAGTTAAACCAAAAAATAAATAAATAAAAAATACATTGAAGCTTGCAAAATACTGGTAAAGAGATTGTTTACTGCAAGACTTCTTTGAATCTTTAAAGTGTGCATTGTAAATTTCCAAAGTTGCTTAAACTTAGCACAGTTTTGCTTTTAGAGAAACAGTGTTTCTTGGAATATACTTTGGAAAATTGGGATGTGTGGGCATTGAGGAAACACTGACTGGAATATTATACTAATATATAAAGTCTGTGAAAGCTGGAGCTTCTTGATATTGTTCAATTCTACCAGTTGTACTAAGAGGATTACCTAGCAAAGATATGTTGTTAATATATATTAAGTGCGTTCACTTTAGTGGATAAAAATGAATGGGACGAGCACGAAATCCATTTTTTGATTTTATTTTTTAGCAAGAATAATCTGATAATATAGTACAGATGGATTTTAGGGGAAATAGGCTAGAACTTAAATCCAAGAAAAGAAACTTTGAAAGTTGTCCAGACCTAAGATTTGTTCTTGGACTGTGGTGACATCCTTGAAAATGGGAAATAAAATGGGTAACAGTGATACTTTGTAAAGAGAATTGATAAGATTTGGTAATAGATTAGATGAAAGTTCTGGAAGCACTCAAAGAATTTGAATAGCTTTGAGTCACTGGAGGAAGGAAGAAATTTCTTTGTACAAGACTTCATACTGTTTTCTTCATGTAGCCTGATGATCTGATGGATAGAACCATGAAAGAATTATTTAATTTCATGAAGTCTTACTTTTTGTTTGAAAACATTTTGTGCAGAAAAGATCACCAGTTTCCAAACAGTAATTAAGAAAGAGTTTGAATGAAAAATACAGAAAAAAGTATTTATAAAATCATGCTGAGTTTTATGATCAAGAATAAATACATTGTGCAGATTCTGACATAGCCCATAGAGCATCTTTTCTTTTAGCATGATAATTTTATGATATCTAGATATCAAGAATTTTAATTTAAACATTTTAAATTTGTGTTAATGAAGATTGGGTAACTATTTTGAGCTACATCTTTTCCAAAATAAAGCAGAGAATTATAAAACTATCAAGAAGTAGAACTTGGATCTGAAGAATGAATGGGGCTGTGAGATTGGAAATGTTAGTTCTGTCTAGTTCACACATATTTGGAGTAAAACCTAGTCAAACCTAGACTATCACCATCACCATCTATGTCTGATCAAACCTACAAGCCCAAAGAGCTTTCTCCCTTAGAAGCTTTTTCCCTTAGAAGAGAAAATGGGATGGAATGGAAGCAGCCCAGACTTCAGATTCACCTACTTAGTTTTAAATCCCATGAAGAATAAGTTGCTTCTTACTTCTTAGTCTACTTCTCCATAAAATAGGAATAGGAATTATCTCATAATATGGTAATGAGGATTAAATAAAATATAAATAACTAGTACTATAGGCTCTACGCATGCATGAATATATCAATGAGTGAAGACTGTCTTGTAATCTCTTAAATACAACTCCTTTGTATCCACAAGATTTGCCTTCCATCTAAAAAGTCATGTGTCCATTAGTAGTGCATCTATGGATCTTGAGAAATCCTACATTTTTGGTGATGACAGTTAAGCTCGATAATAATATTGGTGTCATAATGACTACCAGAATAATATTCAAAAATATTTTAATAGGTTTTTCATGTAAGTTATGGTAGTTATAAGGGTGAAGTGTTTGGTGGGGTTAGAAAAAAATGTTCTTGCTTGAAAGTTAGAAGTTTATAGGTAATATTATAAAGAATCAGAATAAAGTGAATCTAAATAGTAAAACATGATTTTCACTGATTGTAACTAACATCTCCTTTCCATTATACCAGTGAGAAGAAGCTCATTACAGATGCCCTTAATAAAAATCAGTTTCTGAAAAGACTGGATCCTCAGCAGATCAAAGACATGGTGGAATGTATGTATGGGAGAAACTATCAGCAAGGGAGTTACATTATTAAGCAGGGAGAACCAGGAAACCATATCTTTGTGCTGGCAGGTGGGTTTCACAGATTTTTCCAGTTATTATATAATAAATATTTTGCCTCTTTTGATTTTTTGCAAACATTTATAAAAATGTAAAACTAGTTGCTCTATTTGTAGAAAATGTAACATATTGAATTCATGAAGTAGCAAGATTATTGATCTAATCATGATGATGGTAATACTTGATATGGCTGAATGGTTTTTAAATATCAGGCATCCTATTGAACACTTGATAGAGAGATCTCATTTTATCTTCTCACCAACCCTGTAAGGCAAGTTCTGGTTTTTCCATGTTACTAACATGAACTATGTCTCAGAGAGAATAATGCCACACAGCTCATAAGCAGTGGAGGTAAAAATGCACATGTAGGCAATTTGACTGAAGAATCCTTACTTCTAATCACAATACCACTCACTCAAAAAGTGTTTTTATTCAAAATACTGCTGTTTAAGTTAACATTTTAAGATAATACACCAGGAAAAAAAGAAAATAATAATTATTTTGGTTCTGGAAAATTTTTTGGTTTTATACCAATGATTTGGGTACATTTGACCAACACACAAATCAAATGACACATCTTACAATTAAAACTGGTGTTTTTAGAATCATTTAAATGGTTTCCTTTACCTATGATAATTTGAACATGCTTACATGTTGGGAAGATTATAATGATTAGATAGGCAAATTATTTATTTTTGTGATGTATAGATCTTAAAATGATTACTCAATGTTTTTCTTTTTTATACATCAAAGCAAAAAAATTATCTTAACAGGGATTAAAGTTATAGAACATTTTGTCACATTCTGGCACAACTTTTTGAGTTTTAGGGAAAAAAGTTAAAACTGGCTTATGCAGAAGGAGTGATAAATGGAGGTACGCTTTTTATTTTGCAGTATAGTTCCTGATAATCTAAATAATGCTTTTATTCTTGTTCCTTTGGGGCCTTACGTGTGAGGCAGAAGTTGTCTATCTAAACAAATTAATAAACACGTATTATTCTATTTGTAGTATATAAAAGACTGTTTTTATATACTTTGATTATTTGAACATGCTAATTTTATGATTATCATCTGCCATATATATCTTTGTAGGTACCTTTAAAATTATGCAGTCATTCCCAAGTAATCATTCTACTTAACTAATGAGTTACAGTCTTAATTTAGTCAGGCTTCAATATTTTAGGGACAAATTTTCCCTCCTGCAACTTTTCTCTTAGCCATTTTAACTTCTGTTTTAGCAACACTAGAGTATTGCAGCAAGAGAAGATGGGTCATTAAGTCAACAAATATTTATGGAACTTCCTAGGAGAGGATAAGAAACTGATGTTAGCCTGTCTTGTTTCTTCCCAAGTAGTTCTGATGAAAGGCCCAGGGAGAGAAGAGGTTGAACACAAGTCAGTATCAAAACAGCTATTGAGATCAGGACTATGGCACAAATGGAAATGAAAATTGGATGGTTTCTTATTTGAATTACTTACAGTGTCACCTAAGGACTGAATTGCCTGGTTTAATTATCTGGTTGAGCAAATTAATTTTATAATTAAAAATATTTCCATTATGAAACATAGCATGAATAGCAAATAGAAAAAGCATATTTAGCTTAAACTTTTGATATTCTGTATAATCCCTCAGCATTGCTCAGGTACCATGAGCTGTAACCAATTTCAAGAAAAAACTTGAAATGCATTAAGATTCATGATATCAACTGGACACTACCACCAAGTGGCTTTGATAGAGTAGAATTTAGATGAGAAATTTTAAATTGCACATCTAACCTGTAGGATTTGGAGCCACAACTGAGTGCTTTTTTTTCCCTTGCTAATATAAATTATTTCAGACTAAGTATGTTTTCTCTTTTGTCCTCTCTATGGCTTTGGCACTTGGAACAGTTTTCAGCACAACATATGTACTCAGATCAGTTTTGCTGAATAAGTGGATGGACAGAGATGACCCAGAGCTACTTAGTGGTGAATTAGGAAAAGGAAAGACTAATTCTTTAAGGAAAGGAGACATTGCCCCACCATTTTTTTTTCCTCTGAGAACTTACATCTTTTTTGCTTATGGTTTTAGTTGGTTAAAGTTTTGTTTGTATTTGTTCAAAGCCGAAGAAGAGTAAAGCTGCCAAGGCAAAAAAATAGTGAAGGAGTTGCACAGTTCTGCCTCTCCCTTCCTCCAGTCTTTGCCTAGGTAAAGATAAGTGCCAAACACTCTTCTTAGTGATTTTCGTTTGTAACTGTTATGTATTACATTTAAATAAATGAGAGGTTAGGTAACAACTGAGGTACCACGAAGCAACTCGCCCAAGGTCACATAGGCAAAAACGAGTTGAATCAGGACACAGCCAGGCAGTCTGATTCCAGGGCTGATCTACTTACTGGTTATGACAGATTGTCATTCCATCAGTATGAATAACTGCTCTGTGTTTTTAAGACATACAGTGATTGTTGAGCTCCTCATAAAAAGAAATGGTTTCATGTATTACATTTCTCATAGGTTATAATGAATTTTAAACAAAACACTTGCCATCCACTGCTTCAGGAAAAGAACATTGTAAAAATAATAGTATTAATAATGGCTAACACTTATACAGCATTTGCTATGCACTAGTCATTGTTCTAAGTTCCTTACCTATATTAACTTATTTCATTCTCACCACTGTCAAATAATAACAGTAATAATTATTATTGTCCTCATTGTCAATGAGGAACTTCAGACAGATAGAGTAAGTTTCTCAAGATGACCCAGCTAATAGTAAGTGGCAGAGGTTGTTTCACTCTGCACTTTTAACTGGTATATTACAATGAGAATCATAAAATATCTTACCTGTATACTGTGTGTGCTTTATGATTGTTTTATTTTTCTAATTTATGGTATATACATGGATTTTAATTATTTGCATGGGTGTTTTAAAAATTCTACTTGATAGAGGGTCGACTAGAGGTGTTCCAGGGGGAGAAGTTGCTGTCATCCATCCCTATGTGGACCACATTTGGGGAGCTTGCCATTTTATATAACTGTACAAGGACTGCCTCTGTGAAAGGTAATAAAAGAGGAAATGATCCATCTTTGAATTATTGTGCCATGTTAAAGATAATCTAGTTCAGTCACATTTGCACCCTGATCCAGAGTCTTTTTTTCTCCTATTTTACCCCATATGTTCTTATAATGCAAATGCTATGCCTATTAAGAGATTTATATTGAAGCAATTACCTATATAATTTAAGATAAAAAGAACTTTTCTGGATACCTGTGTATAAAATGTAAAATGACTTTTAACTATTTACAATAGTAAAGACATGGAATCAACCCAAATGACAGCAATAGACTGGGTAAAGAAAATGTGGTACATATACATTATGGAATGCTACACAGCCATAAAAAGGAAGGACATTATGTTCTTTGCAGGGACATGGATGGATCTGGAAGCCATTATCTTCAGCAAACTAACATAGGAACAGAAAACCAAACATTGCATGTTTTCACTTATAAGTGGGAGTTGAACAATGAAAACACATGGACACAGGGAAGGGAACAACACACACTGGAGCCTGATGGGGAGCGGTGGGGGGTAGGGCATCATGATAAATAGCTAATGTATGTGGGGTTAAATACCTAGATGATGGGTTGATAGGTACAGCAAACCACCATGGCACACATTTATCCATGAAACAAACCTGCATGCCCTGCAACATGTATCCCAGAACTTTAAATTAAATTAAATCAAAAATAAATATAAAAAGGTTTTTTCTGCCAAAAATAATGGATTTAAGCTGACTGATTCCAATATTTGCTTTAATTGCCACTTCACATTTTACTATGTAGATGTATGCCTTTGGCTTATCAAGAATGTTTGCTTTGTAGCCAGTCTCAATGAGATTCTGACCATACTATAAGCCAGAAAAATTAATTAAACCAATGAAAATGTATATATATCAAAAGGAATAAGAATTAGAGTAATTAGAATTTTCATGAATGACTTTGCGATTGGATTACTTTGTTTTTCTTTAGATTTCTGTTTTATTGACTTTACAGCAATCTAGACCCTTGTAATTAAGGACTGAATCTGAGGGTGCAAAGGAACATGGGAATTGTCATTGAAATGATCTCTGAAACACATATATATGATGTTTTTCAGTGTTTGGGACTGGGTTATATGTGTTAGCCTTGCTGAGGTATTTGATAAAAATGTAGATTCTAGGGCTCTACTCCCAACCTGAATCAGAGTCTCTGGCAATGGAGCCCAGGGATCTTGTATTTCTAACAAGAATATCAGGATGATTCCAATTTAAAGTTTGGTAATCCAGAGCTTTGGGTTTTAACCTATTATGTAGACTTTGATTGCTCTTTTTTAAAAAAATAATACAACCATAATTTCATCTAGATTTTTAAGAGCCACCACTTCTGCCCCACTTTCTTTTTAAATTTTATACTTGCCTTTAAGTCTTTCCTGTAAAAAAAATTGTCTCAAAAACTTTTATAGTCTGTTTCAAGTAATTTGTATGCATTTTACACAAAAGTAACTGTAGAGATTCTTAAATAATATGTAGCTTCTTTAGCAATAGTGTCTGAACAACATAAAAAACACATTAAAAAACACATATACACATAGATATCTTTAGCTTTCAGTCATCTGTTTGTGACTTCACTCTCCTATTATGCTACAAATTGACTGGCTTTCTCTTGTATCGCAGCAGGAATTCTAGAGTATATCCTGATGATCTAGTGCATGATTGGGAATTGCAAACTAATTTGAATATCATCCTAACTGTAACACAATTAGAAAGGACATTTTTTGCTAGTCATTTTCAAATAATGGTGTATTTCAAGGCCAAAATGATTTATAAAATTGCCCACTATTTATTTTGCTGTCTCCTTCATTTGTATGTTTAAATAATGCATTTTCCAAAAAATATCATTTTGTAAGAACACATAACAAATTTATTGATTTATATTTTGGAATGTTTTCACAATGTGGTACTAAATGTTTTATTGTTTTCTTGATTTTTCTAAAGCTATTACCAATGTTAAAACTTGGGCACTAGATCGAGAGGTATTCCAGAATATAATGAGGAGAACAGCCCAAGCTAGAGATGAACAATACAGAAACTTCCTCAGAAGGTAAGAATAATACATTGGGAGAAAGTGCAGACCAGTGGAGTTGCCATATTGTGAATATGTTGGTTTTATCGGAATAATTATTTTACTATAGCTTCTCTCATGTGAGCATTTTCCACATGGCTAAACCAAAGTAACGTGGCTTGCAGTAAATGCTTGTGCATATCAAAAACTATATTTAATTTCCATTAGCATTGTACACTCATGTACATCTCCTGCTAGTTTTTGCCCTTGTATTGATGGAGCCATAGTGTACAGCATAGAAAAATGTGCAAAAAACCCAAACTATTCATTGATTTCTCAGTTGGCTTTGAAAGGTATTTGAAATTTGAAAGTGGTTAGCCAGAAGACAAGCTTTCTAAAAATTCTTTGCTTAGAATAGTAGTAAAATCAATTTTATTACCCTTATTTGCTTTACCTGAGACTTTATTTGCATAGTCACACCATTTCCCAAATTACTATTATTTGTAGCAAATTGACTTGCTAAAAATGTTACTATACTTGTCGTGGTGACAGGGACTTAGACCATACTCATTTTGTGAATTATTCTGTACCTCAGTAACTTGGATGCATCAATTTACAAGGAAACTAGTGTCTATGAAAGTGAAAAAACTAGTCCCACATTAACGCTTTATTTAGAAGTGTAAGTTATTTATTTAAACAATTTCTGTATCTTTAGTGGGAATTTTGCAAGTTACTGAAGCTATACATTCTGTAATGAAATGTTTCCTGTAATATGTAATAGTAATAATGTATCACATGATTTCCAAAAATAAATTGTAAGTTCTTCTTATGGTGATTTTTTTCTAGCATGAGAACCCTTCAAAGCTAATGATTTTAGGGCTGTATAGTGCCTAGCTTATAGTGTAGGCTCGATTACACATGAATAAGATTTCTCATATAGAGTCTTACTGATTTGTCTTCCTAGAGACAATAATGTCTCCTGGCAGAGAGCTGCAGTAATGACAAGCAGGTTCTCTACTTATATGCTAGCTAATGCCTTAGCTACCATATCGTGGCGTCCACTTGAATCTAGGTGATCTCAAAATCTACCAACTGAGCAACACAGGTTAGCACTTAATACTGATAAGCCACACTTAGTCAAGGGCAAAAAAGAGGTACCTAAATAAACCAGTGTGCCTGGGTTGTGTTTGAATATCTGGGATAAAACCTGAACTAGGCATAGCAGTTAATTACTTTGGAGTCTACTATGTTCTTAGTGAAAAAAAGCTCAAATAATCTACTAGTAATACTCCTTTTTTCCTTCCCTCCTTTTGTTATTTCATTCATTTAACTAACACTTATTAGCAGGCACTAAATATTGTAGTGAAAAGGATAAACCCGATTCTTGCCTTGATAGAAAGGAGACAGAGAAAAGATATTTTCTTGTATCTCTTTTCCTACCAACCTCCAAAGGTGCTAGGTTTATAACAGTTAATTTTCACTGATGTTATAGATCCCTGTTTGGACCAGAAGTAAAACTTTTATGATAGCCTGTGTTAATGACAAGTTCTGATGGACTCTTTTACCATTTCATCTATAGTGATATATAATTAGGGGAATACAGTAATCTTTGTTTCATAATATATAGAATGTTATTTTTTTCATTTACATTTTTTATTATGAAGTATGTGATATTCTATGTGATATATAGTACATATGTAAATTATAAGATGTCAACAAAATGAACACCTGTGAAGTACTGCCCAGCCTAAGGAAGAGAAAGCAGTTGTTGAAGTTCTTATGTACTTCCCCATGTCTTCTGTCTCTTCCTCCTCCTCTCCTTGGGGATATCTGCATTCTGAAGTTCAGTGATCATTGCCTTGATGTTCTTTATAATGTTGCTTGTAGCTTGATTTAGCCTATTTCTGAAGTTCATCCATGCCTCTGGTTGTCATTAATTTTCCAAGACAGTACAGTATGACTAATAATCAGAGATCATTTCAATGTCAATTCCCATGTTCCTTCGCACCCCTGGATTCAGTCCTTATTTAATTACAAGGATTTAGACAAAAATCTGATTCTCCACTGGAAGCAGAGCTCCTCGCATAAGCTAATAAGAGATATTGAGACGTGGAGAGCAACAAATTTCCAAATGCAATTCATTTTGAAAACCAACAACAAATGTAAATTGTTTTTTCACCAAATAGACAAAATGTAATTTTTTTTCTCCTATCTGGTATCTTACTATTTTCATTTACTTGCCTGTGGCACATGTTTGTGATTACATATATATAATTTCCAATGTATATGAAATTCAGTTATTGATGTCTTTTCAGTTATTTGGACATTTGCTTTGGAAGAATCAAAGTGCATTGTATTTTTTAAAATGTATGTAAAGATTTTAGAATTTACATATATGTGTGTATTTACAGTTTAATTCAAGAAGATAATTGAAGCTTTCTTTTTATATTTGAAGTGTATCCTTGCTGAAGAATTTACCTGAAGATAAATTAACCAAGATTATTGACTGCTTGGAAGTGGTAAGAAATTTTGAAGTAAAAAATAAATTTCATTAGAAGATATTAGAATTTAGTTATATTATTAACACTGTAAATAAATAAGAAAAAGATGCCAGAGCACCAGTTTACAAAGACCAAGAGCCTTTTTCTGCGGTGAAAAATCTTAAGCCAACTCATGCAGCATTAAGGGGCAGTGAAAGGTTTAAACTCTTTAGATGTATAAAAGGAAATTGGATTTGCATGTGTAAAGTGAAATTTGATTTACATATTTTAATCTTTTTAGTATATCTTATAAAACGAAGCTGCCTTACTCAAGAAGCATTTGATTTTCTACAACTAACATCACAATCCCTTACAGAGTTTTCATAGTATAAAGGAGTCACTGATGCATAATTAGGAAATGGAGCAGAGAAAGGGTATGTTGGTCCTTTTGGTGGCAAGCCTCTGAGTCAGGCTGTGAAACACTTTCTACTTGAACACTCTAGACCACAAAAACACATTTTAAAAACTGTACTTAAGAAGCACTTTATCTATTTTAACATCTAGGGGGAAACGGCATATTGGAATGTGTTCAAAAACTCATTTTAGGCATCACCCAGATGGTTGGTTCTAGTCCAAGACTAGTCAAGTCTTTTTATGAATAATGCTTTTACGACATGTACCTTGGATTCCAACGATATGCATTTTGTGAAAACTTCTTCAGATTTCAGAGATTAAAATTCAAAGCAAATAAGTCCTTTAACTTTTTTGGGGGGGGTCAACTTCATTGAAACCCAGATGGCTTTTATGGAATTTAAAAGAGGTGAGGAATAGTAAAGGAGTCACATATAGAATTTAAGCTTTTATAAAGCTGTTCTCAGTGGGAGGAAAAAAAAAACAACCCAAAACCCTGCAAGGCTGATTGTTGACAGATTCATGCCTCTGTCAATCACAATATACAATGTAACTAATATCTGTCAAGCAGGGAGTAGGGACCATTTTTTCCTTAAGTGTAAGTGACACCAGCAATGTTTCCACTTACAATACATGGAACTCATCCATCAGTTTATCAAGGACAGACCATGAAGACACAGTGCCTGCCCTTGTGGCCCCAGAGGGTTCAGATATGAAGTCATTTTCAAAAAGATTGCTTACCCTGCATCTCTTGGGAGTCTCCCATTGTAACATAACCGAATCACAGATGTTTCAAATTAATAATTTATCCTAATTTCTAAGGGCTTTTTTTAAACATTTTAAGCTGGAGAGGCCCCAGTTATTTATTTATTTTTCCTTTGGTTAACCATGGAAATCTGCTTTTAATATAATACTAACAGAGTAGATTCACAAGAGGGGAATTCTATGTTGACGACAAATACAAAAATTTTGTATCATTAAAAACAAATGGTAAATTAGACATATTTATAGCAGCCACGGCAATTGCTACAGAATATATAGACGGGGGCTCAAATCCAGTAATAATTAACACGCACTTCAAATTTGAAAATCTCATCTTTTCAAACACCCTGGAAAGGATTTGCTGTATCTCAGCATTTGCAGACAGTAGCACAGTTTATAAAGGGCTCTTTATTCATACCTGGCAAACAAATGTGTCTCTGTGATGTGTGAAAATTCTCAAATGCTAAAGTGATTAACAAGGGAGTAATGCGATCTATTTAGCTCTAAGAAAAGCATGTGATTTACCAGCATAGCTTGGACTAATGATCCATCAACTTGGTCCTGACAACAGCCAATCACTAATCCATCAGTTTTGACAGTGTCCAGAGTTCTAGGACCAGCTGTCCCACAAACTGGCCTGATAATCTTTGAAAAAAAAACAGGCTAAATTTGTCATGCAGTTTAGGAGTTGATTTGGAAGTTTTGCATGTAGCAGGGGGTAGGGAAGGGAGAATCAAAATTTCCCATCACCAAGCAGTTGATCTGATCTGTTTGTTGAAACTTAGATGGTTGAACTCCTACAACAAATGGCCCTGATTGTGCAATGCTCCAGTAGCATTTCTCACTTTAGTTTAAATCACTCAGATCATTTAGTTATAGAGGCAGCCATTGCCTTTAAGCTTCTTCTTGTGTTCCGATAGGAAACAAGAGTGAGAATAACACCAACATACTAGAGTTCATTAAGGGTTAACTAATGAAAACCGAAAAGCACGATGCAGATTCAGAATGGAGTGTGAAGATTAATGACAATGAAAATAATAATGTGACTTATGCACCTGGCAGTTGTGCAGTACGGAAGACAAGAGTGGAAGTAGTTTCTGCTCCCACACATGGTGATGAAGCCACTAAGCATGAGATTTGACTGTGCCATCCTCCTGAGCTACAAACATTGTGATTTACTGTAAAGTCACCTGTTAGTCACAGTGCTTTGGTATTTGACCCAGTGGCCTTTTGCACCGTGACTCTGACCTGCCATCTTTCACAAAGTTGAAGGTGTGTAGTGTGGAACACCCTTGCCCTTTGCCCTTAGTCATATGGCCCCTGGTGCTTATGAGAAGACCTATTCCCAAGCACCACCCCACACTTACTGAATCAGAAACTCAAGTTGGGGCCCTCAAATCCACACTTAACACTCTAATGGTGGGATTCTTATACATATTAAAGTCTAAGAGGCACTGGTTTAGTTATAAATGTTTAGAGTTTGCAACCATCTGCCTCTTTATTTGAGAATTTTCCATTTTTAATCACTTTTGAAAAGTCTAGTTTTTCTTGTAGTCCTTACTAACACTTGCATAAACCAGGATTTTTTTTCCCTGGTCATCTTAATGGTTAAATCCAGAGCCATAAGAAAGTTGAAATAATTGTAGATTTTGCTACAGTTTATGAACCACTGGGCTAAAGGTGGGGCGGCCAGGTGTTGTAGAAAGTTCACTAGTCCAAAGTCTGGAGATTAGGGCTTGTGCTTCTGCCTCTGTTGCTCTACCAGCTGTCAATCAATTGTTGTGAGCTTTAGTATGTCATCTCCACATCTACAAAATAATGGCGTGGTGGCCATATCTCTATGAGGTCTTTCAACATTGAAATAACAGAATTCTATATGATTGGCTTACCCAAATAGGAATCACTTCTGTTTGTTTTCATTTTGTAGTATCTGGTTCTTTGAAAATAACCAGTCAGGCACTGCATGCCCGAATGGCTGACTGGGCCCACCTGATGCAGTTGTGCTTGCTTCAAAATTTCTGAGGTGTTCTAAACTATCATCTATGGAAAACAGATTACTAACAACATAAATAACTAACTGTAAACAATTTTTTAAACAATAAACTTGAGTACATAGTCACACAATGCACAAAGGTGTGTGTATGTGTGTGTGTGTGTGTGTGTGTGTGTGTGTGTGTATACATCTGGTTGTATATCATCAGTACTTCCAATACTTCTTTTTAATGAATATTTTATTTTCTTTTTGCAAGATACTTGTAAAGAAGATTTCTAGCTGCAAATTAAAGACTCTAGGGAAGTCATCATCTTCCTTCTTTGTCTTCATCCTTTGTCAGTTTGGAGTTTCCTTTGGTCTTCTTATATACTGTACTTACAGATACGCAGGCTCTAGCATTTTGCTAGATAATCACAGAATGAACATTTCGTTCACAGTAAAAATGGGTTACAACTTGTTACCAGGTTCTGAAACCAATTTAGAGGAATATTTTAAAAATCAGAATAGTAAGTAGAAGTATTATTTTGAAAAATGTTTCGATTTTGTGTAAATACGTGTACATGCTCTTGTGTGTGTGTGTTGGGTGTACATGAAGAATGTATTTCTTACTGTTGGTCAAAGTAAAAAATGCTTGAAAACCATTGCTCTGCAGGATAGGGTCTATGGCTTCTTGGTCCTCTAAGGGACATCTTTGCAATGTAACCACAAGGACAATAACCACACTATTTGTATTTCTCTTTTTGGTCTCAGTGACTACTCTGGTTTGACTGGTTGCACTCCCCAGTTGACAAACACTGGACAGTCTAGCATCACAGTCAGTACTTACCACTGTATATTTTTGGTCTGACCTATTTCCACAGCCTTTTCTGATCTATGAAGTTATTGTCAACACACTGGGGGGTATTATTTATCTTCCTTCCATGGTTTTGGGTGACAAAGAATCATCCATGGAAAAAAAATACCACTAGGAAGGTTGTCCCTTGAAAAATAACAAAGCTCTTCCTCAGTGCCCCCTTTCAAGCTTTCCCTGCTTTGAATTTATCCGGTTGTCAGGGATTAAAGCCACACCTCTGCATATATCAAAGGTTTATAATAACTGAAGAACGGCCTAACAACACTTGAGAAATACTTGTTTCTTCTGCTCCATGTGGGTAATAAGAACTAAAATTGTGAGAGGAACAGGAGAGCTTGAAGAGCAGACTGTCTGAAATAGGAACAGCTAACACAATCCCAGCAGTTATAGCAAAAACATTGAATGTTAGCTTCATGGTGAAGACAGCTGGACTGTGGGATCAGGACCATCCCATAAGGGTCATAGTCATCTCCACCTCAAAATCACACTTGCATATAGTCAAGGTTTGTGATAAAGCTAAAATTGAGAAGGGATGAAGAGTTTGAATAAGCAAACTATGAGGCAAAGAAACTCCAAATATCATAGCTTAAATGAAATAGAAGTTTGTCTTTTGTTCACGTAACTGTCTAGGGAAGATGGTCCCAATTGGCTCCACACAGTCATTCAGGAACCCAAGCTGATGGCTACTCTGCCATTTTCAACATGTGGTTTTCCAGGTTTGTGTGGGCCATGCCATTATAATTGGGGAAACAGTGTAAAGACACATGCATAAAGTGTGCATGGGCTTGGTGTGGAAGAAGTGTCACAGATCACTTCCACTCAGATTCTTTTAGGTAAAAGTTCATCACATGGCCATAGCTAATAGCAGAAGGCTGGCAAGTGTAAGTTACCTAGACAGTCATATATTCCTCTGGAAGACTGTCATGACCAGCTCACAGCCTCTTTCACAGGATTAAAAGTCACTGGGTACCTGGGGTGTACTAAATGTTCCATCAGGTACTTTACATACACCATCTTAATTAGTCCTCAAACAACATTAGGTGTAGTAATAAATTCAATCTTAATTTTACAGAAAAGGAAACAGAGGTCCAGAAGATGTAGGAAACAGTGGAGCAAATCATTGTCATACTCCTTAACATAAGCAACTATTGATTTTGCATTTACTATGTTTTAGATGCTCCTAATATTTCAGACAACATTACCTTTCATTGGTTTATTGTGGTAGGCAGAATGGTCCCCCGCCCCACCCAACCCCCTTCCAGATATCCAGATCTGAATCCCTGGAATGTATGAATATATTATATACTTGGCAAAAGGGACTTTAATGGTAAGCTTAAAGTTTGGGACTTCATAAAATGGATTATTGTGAATTGGCTAGGTGGTTAAAATGGATTATCCAGAATTGGCTAGGTGGTCTGAATATAGCTACATGAGCACAGAATTAGCTCTGGTTGGAGTCAGAGAGATGCAGCAGAGGTGGAATCGAGAGAGACTCTAAGGGTAAGAATTGGACATGCCATCACTGGTTCTGAGATGGAGAGGACCCTCTGCAGGGATGGGAGAGACCTCAAGGGCAGTTCCCACTGTCAGTCAGTAAGGAAATGGGATCTTATCCTGCAGGTGGATCCTACCAGCAACCTGAATGAGCTTGAAAGTGAATTTTCCCCTGAGCTTCCAGAGTGATATAAGCTCTATTGATACCTTGAGCTCAGTCCTGAGAGACCCTAATCGAGAAATCTAACTGAGCAACACTGTGACTAGACTTTCTGACTCACAGGAACTGTAAATAATAAAAGGGTGTGGCTCTAAGCCAGCAAGTCTGTGGTTATTACAGCAGCAATAAAAAACTAATGCACTCTCCTAAATCTTTGAAGATAAGTGTTGTTATTTTAATTTTATGGGTTAAGGAAAGTAAAAATTATTGTAAACTGAGATTTGAATATAGATCTGTTTGGCTTCAAAGTACTTTTCACTCCAAAAATATTATACTTCTTTCCATGAGAAGTTGACATGTCCTATAAAATGTACATAGTGTTATGAAAATAAAAGGCATGTTTATTAGTATTAGGAGTAATATTGATTCCAGAAATGTAAATGATCAAGAAAGCATTGAAAAACAACAGACACAAAAGTAGTTTGGAATTTATTTTCAAGTCTAAATGAAAAACAAGAGAGAGTAATTATGTGGCTAGTTATGCCGTTTTTAAAAATTAAAGAAGCCATTTTTGTTTGTATGAATAATTAAGAGATCCATTTTAGTTCTGTGACTTTAAGACAAGATCAAATTAAAGCAAAGTAGAGGTGGACAGTTTAATCTATCTTTTGTTTTCTAAGATATTTAGTTGCTCTTTTGGTCTGACAGGTAGATAGACTATCTTCCCCTCCTCAAGAATTTTCTAATCACACAAACATATACGAGAGAAACAGATGTTAATAAATAAAAAGAAATATGCAATAATTTGAGATTTCATGAGGATAAATTTACATTAAATAATAGAATTTACATTTTAAAAATTCTAATGTCAGTGTTTTATGATGACAACTCTTTGGATATGGTATGATGACAGAGCTACCTACTGTGAATGTAGAATCTTCCTAGAAGTTGCTTTTCAAGGAATTAGAAATTAACGGTAATGTTCCTAATATCCATTGGGGATGTTATATAATCACTTGTTCTTTTTCTAGACCCCAGACTTAATTTTTAGAATGTTGCTGATCACCAAACAGTTTATATTTAGATTGTACAGGTGATAGCCAATGATTGTTGCCAGGTTCTCATTTCTCTTTATATCTTTGGACTTCATGCCTGAAATTCAGTATTCCAGGTGAATTTACTCTATGAAGGCAAAAAAATGAACATAAGTGCAGATAATAAAGCAAAAGTCTCATTACTTTTCTACAGTTTATGACTGCAATGTAAGAAAAGCTTACAGTTACAATAGGGAAAAACAACAATAACCAAACAAAAAAACGCATGGAATACTCATTTCAAAGATGAAAGAAGTTCTGCTTTTTTTATGTCTTCAGTTGAATGTCTCCACTTGATCTAACATTTCTCTCTCATTCCAATAGGAATATTATGACAAAGGAGATTACATCATTAGAGAGGGCGAGGAAGGAAGTACCTTTTTCATTTTGGCAAAAGGAAAGGTAACTACTAATTAAAGCTTACCAAATCAAAAAGATTATTTTAAATCAGTTTGCCATAAGCTCAACTGTGCTTTGCATTGCAACATAAGTACTCCACTTCGGACGGATAAAGGAGCTTCTACCACTAGAGTCCCATGCAGTTCTGTTTGAACGCTGGGTTTGGAATGGAAGCCACAGGACCCCCTAAGAGATAATAACTTCTTAGTGATGTTACATAGGTCACTTGATTTTTTTGTCGGGGAGACCTAGCTTAATTGTGTATGAGATGGCTGGATTATTTATAAGGTCCCTTCTAGCTATGAATATGTGATTCTCAATCATCCCCAGATTCCAGATCAGTACTAGAATATTTTCTCATCCAACAGATATGACATGTAGCAGGTGGAGAATGAATTCAGCAATTGAAGACAGTAACGATTATGTATCAAGCTTATAGAATCAATATGGCTCAGAATTTCAACTGATACAAAACAGCTCAAGTGAATTTAGATGCTGATGCAAAATTTATACTAACATGTACAATAAGTCTTTTTATCTAGATATTGAATGGATAACATGTTACCAGTTGTTCCAATGTTGACTCAACAGTGTTCCTCAGAAATGAAAAGCATTTGTGAAATATTGAAGGAAAGGGTCAATCCTTGAGCACCTGTGTGTATAAAATGTCAGATTTTTACATATGTTTTCTCTTCTATGGAACAGCTTATCATCAGGGAGTGAGGCACTGCCATTTGTAAACTGGATTGTGGTTGAACTTTGAATTTGGCCCCAAGTAAAGGAAAAACATGAACAAAATAGTTTCGAACCTTTGAAACTCTTGAACACTTAGAACTACTTCTTGTCATTTTTTCCCAACCTAGAAGCCATACTTTGAAATAATTCTTACTAATAAAAAATTGCATTTATTATTTTTGAAATTTTAATTCATCATGACATACATACGTGTCAAACAGAATTTCTATTCAGCCTGAAGCAGCACTTGTTACCATGTTGAATTGGAATAGCTCTAGCCACAAACAAGGCTTTTGCTGTTTGGCCCTGCTAGGTGGAGGGTTCTTAAGCCTTCCTGGGCAAGAGATTGCTTTGAGATGCCCATGAAAGTTGTAGACACTTCTTCAGTCAACATTTTGCATTCAGTTTTAGGGGGTACACAGGATTCAGCCAATCTATTGCTACCAAACTTAGAACTACTGATACTCACCCTTATTTTCGATTAATTTTTGTCAACTCTATTAGACTTTTTGAAATAGAAAAAGTTTCACAGGACCATTATTATTTGCTTTGTGGATCTCTCAGAAGGAATCACTGGATTCATATTTAAAATTTAACTTTAGAAGGTTGGGTTTAGATGGTGAATTTTCCTCTTACAGTGGGTAGAGTTATTTGATCATATTAGACCACAGGATTTTCCACATCCATCAAAATGGGCTGAGTGTAGGTAAATTGTCCTAATTACTGTAAAATCACAACAAAGTGTTGTCTTTTTCCTTGATCAAGTTTATATAGGTCTGGAGGGTTTGGTTGAATAAATGTGTATTCAGGTTTCCTTTTTCTTCTGTCTCTTTCTCTTCGTATTGTTTAACATTGTTTAGGTAAAAGTAACACAGAGCACAGAAGGCCACGATCAACCACAGCTGATAAAAACACTGCAGAAAGGAGAATACTTTGGAGAAAAAGCTCTTATCAGGTGAATTCATGAATTTATATGCCATACTTTAGATAAAATGCTTTGACTATTTTGCATATAAAATCATTGAGTTGTTAAATTGAGCTACTAAGTTAATGACAACATATATCCTAATATTAAATATTTTGAAGTGATTTCTTAAAAAAAATTATGCAGGAAAATAGTATACTAATTTGCAGAGGAAATAATTGGAAAATCTTAAATTTGCTAGTGAAGATGAAATTGGTGTTCTATTAAATGTTTTAGTTTCAAAAAGGTTCTGAGAAAAGATTAAAAATGGAAAAATTATATTTTCCCTTGTGAACAGGTTTTTATATTTCCAAGGTTTGAAATATTACCTACTTTAGAGTTTTTACCTTTTAAAAAATTAGGAAATAATGGCTTTATATATTTTGTGTGCTTTTAAATCATCAGGTCAAAAGTAGTGTTTCCTTAACAATTTTTATCAGTTCATTTTGCAAGTTTTTTTTTAAAAAAAACCTCAAAATAGTGTCTTTGAAATTTCTCCCACAACCTTCAGTTTTGAGGTATGAGTTTATTTACTGTTGAATTAATTTATGAAAGAAATATTTTTAAAAGAGCTGGTTTTTTGAAAAGATCAACAAAATAGACCACTAGCCAGATTAATAATAAATAAAAGAGAGAATAATCAAATAGATGCAATAAAAAATGATAAAGGGGATATCACCACAGATTCCACAGAAATACAAACCATCATCAGAGATTACTACAAACAACTCTTTGCATATAAACTAGTAAACCAGGAAGAAATGGATAAATTCCTGGACACTTGCATCCTCCCAAGCCTAAACAAGGAAGAAGTTGAAACCCCGAATAGACCAATAACAAGGGCAGAAGTCAAGGCAGCAATTAAGAGCCTACCACCCAAAAAAAGCCCAGGTCCAGATGAGTTCACAGCTGAATTCTACCAGACATACAAAGAGGAGCTGGTACCATTCCTTCTGAAACTATTCCAAACACTCCAAAAAGAGGGAATCCTTCCCAACTCATTTTATGAGACCAACATCATCCTGATACCAAAACCAGGCAGAGACTCAGCAAGAAAAGAAAACTTCAGGCCAATATCCGTGATGAACATCAATGCAAAAATCTTCAATAAAATATTGGCAAACTGATTGCAACAGCACATCAAAAAGCTTATCCACCATGATCAAGTAGGATTCATCCCGGGGATGCAAGGCTGGTTCAACATACGCAAGTCTATAAATGTAATTCACCACATAAAGAGAACCAAAGACAAAAACCACATAATTATAACAATAGATGCAGAGAAGGCCTTTGACAAAATTCAACAGCCCTTTATGCTAAAAACTCTGAATAAACTAGGTATTGATGGAACATATCTCGAAATAATAAAAGCTATTCACAACAAACCAACAGCCAATATCATACTGAATGGGCAAAAACTGGAAGCATTCTCTTTGAAATCTGGCACAAGACATGGATGCATTCTCTCACCATGCCTACTTAATGTAGTATTGGAAGTTCTAGCCAGAGCAGTCAGGCAAGAAAAAGAAATAAAGGGTATTCAATTAGGAAAGGAGGAGGTCAAATTGTCTCTATTTGCAGATGACATGACTGTATATTTAGAAGACCCCACCGTCTCAGCCCAAAATCTCCTGAAACTGATAAGAAACTTCAGCAAAGTCTCAGGATACAAAATCAATGTGCAAAGATCACGAGCATTCCTATACACCAATAACAGACTTAAAGAGAGCCAAATCAAGAACAAACTGCCATTCACAATTACTACAAAGAGAATAAAATACCTAGGAATACAACTAACAAGGAATGTAAAGGACCTCTTCAAGGAGAACTACAAACCATTGCTCAATGAAGTAAGATAGGACACAAACAGATGGAGAAACATTCCATGTTCATGGTTAGGAAGAATATATGTCATGAAAATGGCCATACTGCCCAAAGTAATTTACAGATTCAACGCTATCCCCTTCAAGCTACCATGACCTTCTTCATAGAACTGGAAAAAACCACCTTAAACTTCATATGGAACCAAAAGAGAGCCTGCATAGCCAAGTCAATTCTAAGCAAAAAGAACAAAGTGGGAGGCATCACACTACCGGACTTCAAACTATACTACAAGGCTACAGTAATCAAAACAGCATGGTACTGGTACCAAAACAGAGATTTAGACCAATGGAACAGAACAGAGGCCTCAGAAGCAACACCACACATCTACAACCATCTGATATTTGACAAACCTGACAAAAGCAATGGGGAAAGGATTCCCTGTTTAATAAATGGTGCTGGGAAAACTGGCTAGCCATGTGCAGAAAGCAGAAACTGGACCCCTTCCTGAAACCTTACACTAAAATTAATACCAAATGGATTAAAGACTTAAACATAAGACCTAACACCA
>CAUYLG010009829.1:0-83807 GCA_963573385.1 Cacajao melanocephalus
CTAATTGTTTTTTGTGCCTGTCCAAATTGTTTTTTTTTTTTTTTTTTTTTTTTTTTTTTTTTTTTTACCCCTGTAACTCTGTTTGCTTAGAATAATCACAACTCATTGATTATTGGGAATATTTTGAAAGTTTCTTCCAGGGTGCCTGATTTGTAACAGGTACTTACTCATTGTTAGGCATGTGATCTGCTCTAGCAGCTGGGAATAAAAAGGTTGACAAGTATCTTAATTTTCAATTAATTTTCCATGAATGCAGAGGTGTAGTCAGTTTAGGGGGTGTCAGTCTTACTCCCAAGCCAGGTTGAGAGAGAGGACTGGCAGTTTGAGTCAATCCATTGGCCCTACTGCTTTTTGTTTCTTATTGCTATGGTAAAGTTGGTTCTGCTCAGCCTGCTGTTGAGAAAATGCTGTGTATGGTTTGGATTCCTGCCAGCACTGCAGTGGTTCCTGGCTGGTCTACCTACCACGTTCTGTTCTGGTCACTGTCCTTTCAATACTATGCCAGAGTGGCTGGGTCTGCAGGTGTCCTATCTCAGTCTTTCCCCCTCAAACTTAGTCTTGCCTTGAGTTTGTGGTACCTACTTAAGAAAAACCAATTATTATTATTTTTTCAATTTCTCTTTGGTGTGCTCACAACCATTTTCTTTCAGCATCTCTTGCTCTGTAGGTATCCTGATTGAGCCCAAATTTCCCTAACCTTGGATTTTGAGGGATTTGGATTCTTCATTCTTTCCTCTTTGAAGATTCTGAGCTTCTTATGCAGATTGATACATTCCCTACATAAGCTTTCGAGAGGACAGGCAACCTTTCTTACAGGTGAAAGTGACTACTGCCTTTATATTTGTATAATCAAGAGGAACCACACAGGTGAACTTTCATAGAACAGAGATCAGCTCCTAGGTGACTTTCTTTTTTATGTTTCTTCTTAAACCAAGAGGTCACTCCAGAATAAAAACCAAATAAAGCAACACAAAGCAAACAAAACCCCTCTGCCTCATCAGTGATCACCCTGAGAGGTATCATATTTCATAAATTCTAGGGCAATATTGACAGTGAATGCAGCATGATTTTATGTTCCACTAAGGAAAATATAAAAGTAGCAGGTGAAGAATAAAACAAGAAACCTTTTAAAGCCAATTAAACTATGAAACATGCTTGATTGTAAGACCCATTGAAATTTCGGAGATGTTAAAATATGAAAATAAAACAGAAAGCCAAACCTGAGTCTTAGAGTTGATGAAAAAACGATAAATGACTTCCTCATCTGTAAGAATTAAAGAACCTCCTTGTTCGGTTAGCGATCAGGAGACTAACCAGACCAGGCAGCATCCTGTCGATTCAGAGGGAGGTTAAAAGGTTTGGGGTAAGGAAGCGAGAAGGAGGGAATAATGAGGTGGCCTTGCTTGGTCTGTGTTAAATCCAAGCATATTAAATTCATGAGTGAGAAACCCCCTGCTTTAAATCCTTGAGACACACACACACACACACACACACACACACACACACACACACACGTTTCTCCCTCATTTCCATCTGGACTTTGTTGAAAACCTCAGGTCAAGCCAGCCTGGAAAAAAAAAATACAGTGGAGCGACCTTCTGCAGTATGACATCATGTCTCCCCTGTTTCTCATTATAGAGTTGAGTTTCAGATGTTAAAACCATATCCTTCTTACCCCTCACCACTTTCTTCTTGCCTTCCCCCACACAATCCCAACTTGATGGAGTTCCATTGTTTTTACAGTTAAACCACAGTGCCAGACACACAAAATTATTAACCTGACATTGGGAAAACACATCTTATGAGTCAGACTTCAGCTTCCATAATTTTTTAACTCAGCAGAGTTTCTAGTGTATTTCTTCACCAGCTGCCGGTCTACAATTTCTTTTTTTTTTTTACACTTTTTTTAAAAAATTTTTTATTTTTCAAAGAAAGAAAAAGAGAGGAAACAAAGTGAGTTTTGCCCTACATACAAGAGGTTCTGGTTCACAAAATCAAAAAAAAAAAAAAACAACTTTGGGTTTGTTAAACATCATTACTTAATTTACATAATTTCTTAGGCACAGATGTGAAATTGTGACAGGAGTTACAAAACAATTTGGACAATTTAAAAAAATTTACTAAATAGTAATAATTTTAAATTTATAAAATACTGACATAATTAAAAAAATTTAAAAATAGTGGAGATATGCCACAAAAATGGAATAATGCCTCTTCTTCCCACTAGAAAATATAGAAAGAGTGTGTAAGAATTTTGGCTACAACATACAGTAATTTCTAAAATCTTAATCCAAAAATATCCAAATTATATGAAAACTTAGTTTAAAATTTTAAAGAATAATTTATAGTGAAACTACAATTTGAAATATATTCCATTATGTTTAATAATATTTTAGTAACTGTAGTCCTTAATGTTTTATCAAAGAGGGACATTTGTGCTAGGTACTGAGTATCAGTGGAAAATAGCAAACTAGCCATTTCTAAAATAAGTTACATTTCTATAGACTGATAACAATAGGAGAGGTGAAGCTATCATTGTCTACCTCTCCACCAGATGTAAGCATGTATTCATAGAAGAGTTGTAGAAAACTGGAAAATGAGTAAAAGGAAAATAGGATGGTTGATCCTGAAAATGTAACTGACAGATGAAGTGCTTTAGGTATGAATAGACAGTGGGGAAACCAGATGGTAAAGCAGAGTTATAAATACATACAAAACTTACAACTCCACAAAAGAAACATATTCTTTCTGAATATCTAAGGATATTTTCAAACTATATAATCATTGGCTAGGTGTGGTGACTCATACCTGTAATCCCAGTCCTTTGAGAGGTCTCGGCAGGTGGATCACTTGACGTCAGGATTTCGAGACCAGCCTGACTAACATGGTGAAACCCCATCTCTACTAGAAATACAAAAATTAGCTGGACATGGTGGCACATACCTGTAATCCTAGCTACTCATGAGGCTGAGGTTAAGAGAAATGCTGAACCCAGGAGGCAAAGGTTGCAGTGAGCTGAGATCACACCATTGCACTCCAGCCTGGGGGACAAGAGCAAAACTCCATCTCAAAAACAACAACAACAAAAAACCCCAAATATATAATTTATTAAGCTATAAAAATGACTAATGAATTTTTAAAAATAGAAATAATTCAAATTCCATTGTTCTACTGGGAAGAAATTAGAAATTAAAAAAAATCTAGTGACCCATGCCTGTAATACCAGCACTTTGGGAGGCTGAGGCGAGCGGATTGCTTGAGGTCAGGAGTTAGAGACCAGCCTCGCCAATACAGCAAAACCCTGTCTCTACTAAAAATACAGAAATTAGCCAGGCTTGGTGGCCAGTGCCTATAGTCCCAGCTACTTGGGAGGCTAAGGCAGGAGTATCGCTTGAACCTGGGAGATGGAGGTTGCAGTGAGCTGAGATTGTGCCATTGCACTCCAGCATTAGTGTTGCAGTGAGACTTTATCTCAAAAAACAAAAAAACAAAAACAAAAAAATTAGCTGGACATGGTGGCATGTACCTGTAGTCCTAGTTACTCAAGAGGCTGAGACATGAAGATTGATTGAGACCTGGAATTTGAGGCTGCAGTGAGCCAAGATCATGCCACTGTACTCCAGTCTAGGCAACAGAGCAAGTCCCTGTCTCTAAGAAAAACAAAACAAAAATTTAAAATAAACAAGTCAGCTAATTGAAAATATTTTTTAAACTCTCTGTGGCAGATACTGATAGTTCTCTGCTTATCTGTACTGTCATTTTACATAATAATAGAATTTTAAATTAGGTCCATGGTCAACCAGTGAAAGAATACATTTCCCAGAATCCCTTGATTCTAGGTGTGGACATGTGATCAAATTCTAGTCAATATGGCGGGTGGCAGTGATGTTTGCAGCTTACACTTTGCGAATCCTTTTTTCCTCCTTATGCTGCTTCTGTGGGCTAGAATGTGGTTATGATGCTAGGACCTACAAGAATGATCTGAAATCATGATGGGAAACTGCCTATTGTGGAAACTAGGGGTACAGCAGAGCAGAAAAAGACCAAGCTCCTTCAGCCCTAGAGTGCCTGCATGTATATAATCCTTTATTTTAGCCACTATTGTTTGAGACCTCTCATTTATAGCAGCCAAGCAGGATTTCTAACTAATATGCCTCTTTTCTTTAGTTGAACTCAAAGTCGAGATTATTGAAAATGATGACAAGGATATTGGATAATCAGATCTTATATGCTAGAAACTAAAAATGTTATCTAGAATATATTCTGTCAGTGTATTTTTTACTAAACAAGGAAGAATGAAAATAAGCTAACATTCATCAAAGTTAGAAAATATTTAGATTAATCTAAGGAAAACAAGAGAAAAAATTAAAGATAGAAGAGGAAGTTAAGACAACAGAGAAACTACCAATAAAGTTAAATAGGTAGGGTGAAAACAAAATGTTACAAAATAATTTTCTCCAAAATGGATACAGAACTGAGTCATTTTTATGGGTTTTCTTCAAACCCTCTGATAACTGGCATTTGTCATGGCACATGAAATATTTCAGAGTCAGTGTCCCAGGAAAGTGTCCTAATGTATCATACAATGCTAGCTTAACACTGACACCCAAATCTGACAAAACAGACAAAATTAAAACTCAACATTTATGATCACTGAGGCAAAACTTCCTAAAAATTCTTACTATAGGAAAAAAAATTTGTTTCCAATTACATGGCAAAAAAAATACCTAAAATATTTATGAAAGACAAGAATAAAATTGTGTTTGCCATATAAAGGTCAAAAACTACCTCAATATTTTATAAACCAAATGTAGAACTATGTTAAAAGAAAAATGATATCTAAGAAAATGAAATAATAGTAGGAACACTATTAACATAATGTATCATGGAATCACTAGATCAAAGGAAGAAAAATATTTGAACATTTTTATAAATTCTGGAGATGCATTTTCTATACTTTTTTTTTTTTTGACAGAGTCTTGCTCAGTTGCCCAGGCTGGAGTGCAGTGACACAATCTCTGCTCACTGCAACCTCTATCTCCCAGGCTCAAGTGATTCTCGTGTTTCAGCCTGTAGCTGGGACTACAGGCAAGTACCACCACGCCCCAGCTAATTTTTATATTTTTAGTAGAGGCAGAGTTTCGTCATGTTGGACCGGCTGGTCTCGAACTCCTGGCCTCAAGTGATCCACCCACCTCAGGCTCCCAAAATGCTGGTATTACAGATATGAGGGCTAGAAGTATTTTTATACATAGAGATGCAAAATTGTATATCCAACCACGACAAAACAAGGAAAATGAATATGGTAGCAAACAGTGCTCTCTCATAACACTAACTTCATATGTAATGGTAAATGCTAAAGGTATGTTTATCAAGTCCACAAAGAGGACAGCAACATTGGTTCTCATTACTTTTTAAAGATAGATTTTGACAGTTCTAGCCAAGAACAAGGCAATCATATTATCATTTCTCAGTGATAGTTTGAATGTAAACAAAAATGACAACACAAAATCCTAGAAGGAAAATAATAATAGAAATAACGATATCATTTTCTTATATAAGAGAAACAACATTGGTAAGTATTATGGAAAAATAATAAAATTTCTGCAATACCAATTCTAGACTAGTTAAGGAAAAAACTTAAAACAATGAGAGACAGATTCAAATAAAAATGAATAAATGTTGGGAGGTCGAGGTGGGTGGATCACAAGGTCAGGAGTTCAACACCAGCCTGACGAACATGGTGAAACCCTGTCTCTATTAAAAATACAAAAATTAGCTGGGCATGGTGGCAGGCACCTGTAATTTCAGCTACTCAGGAGGCTGAGGCAGGAAAATCACTTGAACCCAGGAGGCGGAGGTTGCAGTGAGCAGAGATCGCACCATTGCACTCCAGCCTGGGTGACAGAGAGACTGTGTTTAAAAAAAAAAAAAGAATAAATGGAGACGTAATATGTTTCTGATAGGATGACCCAATATATTATCAGTCCTCCTCAGGTTAATTTATATATTTAATGTGACTTCAAGCAAAACCCCAATATGAATATTTTGTGCCTATTAAATGTTTTTTGGAAGTACAGAAGTCAAGAATATATAAATAATATTTACAATAAAGATTTTAAGCATTGTTTTTATTGAGGTAATTGATACAGTAAAATGTACAAATCCTGATTTTCCAGCTCAGTGAATTTTTATGAATGTATATACCCCTTGTGATTACTACGCAAGATATAAAACATTTTCACACTCCTAGAAAGTTCCCTTGTGTTCCCTTCTAATCAACAGCCCTAATCCAGAGATTATTATGACTTCTATCACCATAAATTAGTTTTGCCTGGTATTGAATTGCATAAAATTGGAAGCCTACAGTATATACTGTTTTGTATCTCTTTCTGACAGTCATTCATGTAGCTGTATCAGACATTTGCTCTTTCTTATTGCTGTGTAGCAGGGCATGGTATGACTGTAGCATAACTTGCTGATCCATTCTTCTCTTGACGTACATCATGTTATTTCCAGTTTGGGGCTATTAGAAATGAAGCTGCCATAAACATTCTTAAGTTTTTCTGTGACTATATACTTTCATTTCTCTTAGGTATAGCCATAGGAATGAAATTTATGGGTCATAGGATAGATGAATGTTTACTTGATTAGGAACTGGCAAACCTCTTTCCAAAGTGATTTTACCATTTTTCACTCCTCTCTCCCACCGTTGTATATGAAACCCAGTTTCTCTATATCCTCATCAGCACTTCTATTGCTGGTCTTTTAACTTTATCTTTTTATTTACTTTCTGTTCAAACATTTTGCTTTGCGACATGACAGATGGAGTCTTTTGCTTGTTTTAATTGTCTTGTCTTCTCCTTACTGATTCGTAGGTATTTGAAAATATGTATGTTGGGCACAAATTGTTTTTGTTAGGCGTATGTAAATATTTTATCCCATTGTGTGACTTGCTTGTTTGCTTTATTGATGAGAAGTGGCTGTTTGATAAGAAGTATTATTTTTGATTCAGTCTATTTCCTTTTAAAGTTAGTCCTGTTTGTATATTGCCTAATAAATCATCTCTCACCCCAAGGTTGCAAAGATACTCCCACACCTTTTCCTATGGAGGCTCTTGAATTTTAGTCTCCACATTTAAGTCTCTGATATTTCCTTGAATTAACTCTTGTGTATGATATAAAAAATGGATAAAGATAAATTTTGGTGGGGGAAGATGTCTAGTTGTTCCAGTACCATGTATTGAAAATTAAGTTCCAGTTTATAAACATGATATTCTCATTTATTTAGATCTTATTTAATTTTATTCAGTCATGTTTTATAATTTAATTCAGTCATATTTTATAATTTACAGTGCTTTTGTAAAAAATCAAGGCTCATATTTGTGTGGGTCTATTTCTCTAGTCTGTTCAATTGATCTACTTGTCTAGTTTTAACAACAATAGCACATTGCCTTGTTTATTGTAATTTTGTAGCAAATACTAAAACCTGGTTTTGTAAGTTCTACAGCATTGCTGTTCTTCTGAATTTCTCAGTTATATCGGGTTATTTGCATCTTCATATAAACCTTATAATCAGCTGGTATATCTTTCCTAATAAAAGCCTGCTATTTTGATTGGGAATTTGTTGGATTTTTAGAGCAATATAGAGAGGACTGGCAAATTAACGATATTGAGTCTTCCAGTTCATGAGTGTGATAATCCTCCCATTTATTTAGATCTTATTTAATTTTATTCAGTGATGTTTTATAATTTTTGATTAAGAGCTTTTGCATAATTTTCACTAAATTCCCCCCATAGGTTTTTCAATTTTTTGATGCTACTGCACATAATGTTTTAAAAAATTTATTCCCAATTGTTGCAGCTAGTGTTCAGAAATACTCTGGATTTTTGTTTGTTTACCTTATAACCAGCAGTGTTGCTAAAATTCATATGTGATTTCTTGTCAATAAACCTGTCAGTTTATTTACAGATTTCTTTGGAATTTCCATGTATATAACCATGTCAAATACAGAGTGTTACTTCTTCCTTTCCAATGCTTAGAACTGTTATTTCGTTTTCTTCTCTTATTTCAATGGGTAGAACTACCAGTACAATGGTCAATAGAAACAATAATAGTGAATATTTACATTAAATTTCCTATTAGCTGTACTACGGTTTTAGTAGATAACCTTTATAGATTAAGTTCCTCCTTACACCTAACATGTTAAGAGTATCCTTTCAAGTAAAAAAGTGTCAAATTTTATGAAATAATTTTTCTGTATCCAAAGATAACATTTTGTGGTTTATTCTTCTGAATCATTAGACGTGAATTAAACTGACTGATTTTAAATGTTAAGCCATCTTTGCATTCATTGAATAACTACACTTGTTTATGATATATTATCCTTCAAATGTATTACTGGATTCAATTATTGTGTATAGGATTTTTATATCTATGTTAATGAGGAATATTGGTCTATAATTTTTCTTTTTTAAGAGTCTTGTCATATTTTGATATGGTTATGTGAGACATATAGAATAAGCTGAAATGTATTCTTCCTATTTTCTGAAAGTTTGTGTAGAACTGGTATTTCTTTCTTAAATGCTTGGCAGAATTTTTTTTATTTCTTTGTTTTGTTTTGGCTTGGGTGACTCTTTGAAGATTGGTAATTACAGGTATAAATCTCTCCATCTCAGTTTTTTTTAAAATGTTCTTTTTCTCTGTTTTAATTTCTGTTTCTATTGATCTGTCTTTAAGTTCACTCAGTTTCTTCTGCTGTTTTTCTAGCCTGGTATTGTTCATCTAATGAATGTCTAATTTTAAATATTACTTAAAATTATTTATATTTATTTGACAACTAAAAATAGGACATATTTATGGTACACAAACATGATGTTTTGATATATGTATACATTGTGGAATGGCTAAATCATGCTAATTAACATGCATTAATTTAAAATGGTTTATAATACCTATCTTATTATTAGTACTTTCATTTCTCTGTTGAAATTATCAAGTTTTTCATCCATTAGATCTCTTTTTTGCTCTAATTTTAAGAGACACTTTTAGTAGTGATTTTACAGTCATTTTGGGTTATCTGTATTCTCATCATATAGATTACATTTTTCCTTTGCACAAAAGTTACATTTTCCTTATTTTTGCCTTGGATTGTAACTTTTTGTTGTGTTTAAAAACAGTGGAGACTCGTACTCACTTTGGCAGCACATATACTAAGAAGATTAGCATGGCCCCTGTGCAAGAATGATGCAAATTCGTGAAGCGTTCCATTTTCAAAAAAGAAAAAAAGAATAAAAATAAAAACCATAGAGACTGAAGTAAATATTATTTCTTCCAGAAAGGGCATATCTTTTCTTCTTATCACGCAGTTAGAATGAAAATAGGAGGCTTTTTGCTTTGATCCAATAAGGAATTTAACAAGATTGTGGCTGATTTGCAGATCTAGTTAGTTTCAGATTGAATTTGTTTTTAAGATTTCTTGAGCGTGAAATCTTATCTATATATATAAGAGGCCCTTCCTTCTTGCAGACTTTGGCTCTCTATTCACTTTTCAGCCTTGCCTCCAGCTTCCCAAATGCTTCTGCAAGATACTGAGCAAAAGTCTACGAGAATTGGTGGCAGGAAGGCTCTGCTATCTCTGCATTTGGGGTTTCAGAGGTTCTATTCTATTATGCCAGCTCATACGGCGGTTAAAAGTTTAACTGTTTTTTTTCCGTACCCCCAGCAGATTCTTTCTGCCTAAATTCAGCAAGTGCTCCCAGGATGAAAGCAGTTCATGGTCTCTGTTCACCCAAGGGAGGCCTGCCCCTCTTTGGAAGTCTTTAATTCTTTGCATTCATAGCCCTCCAATGTGTTAAAAAATACTAATTTTTACTTCGTTTTTTCCTAGTGTTCTGGTGAGAGCAATAATCTGTCAATAGTCGATGTCTTACTTTACTTGAAGTAAAACTCTGCAATTAAATTGTTGGGGAAGAAAGGAATCATGATGTGATGTTTGCATCACAGAATTTTAGATCATACTATAATTTCACATTGTGGTATTGCACAGAGTAGACCAATGTAGTTTGGTTAAACAGAAAAGAAACTCAATAAATAGATTTTAGCTTGTGATAAAGATGATTTCCCTCAAAATTTGTAAAGTGTGTTTAATATAAGAGATATAAAATACCTATTTGTTAAAAAATAAGTTAGAGCCTTTCCTCACCCAATATTTCAAAAAGAAATTGTATAGGAGTTAATTTGAAAAATAAAGCTACAAGAGAAAATATTTTAAAAATACAAAAGAACATACCAAGAGATGCAAAAAAAGAGAAAACAGAAACAGATTCTGCTTACACCATTAGTAAACTATATCTAAGCATAAAATTAAGGAAAAATGATAAAGGAGAATAAAAATAGAATTTTTCTGTCTCAAGATTATTATAAACAAAGTTAAAAGTCCAACTCCAAAGTAGGTATATTTGTAAAATAAATGATACACAAATGTTATCAACCTTAATATATAAAAACCTCCTATCAATTAACAAGAAAAAAGCAAATAGAAAAATGCCCTAACAGGTAATTCACAAAGACATTCCAATGGCTTACAAATATATTTTTTAAATTTACATCATTCATAATAAAAGCTGACTCTTTTTTTAAATCTATATTTTTTATTGTACTTTAGGTTCTGGGGTACGTGTGCAGATCATGCAGGATTGTTGCATAGGTACATACATGGCAATGTGGTTTGCTGCCTCCACCCCCCTGCCACATACATCTGGCATTTCTCCCCATGTTATCCCTCCCCGACCTCCCTATCCCCACTGTCCCTCCCCTAGTCCCCCCCAACAGACCCCAAGGTGTGATTCTCTCCTCCCTGTGTCCATGTGTTCTCATTGTTCAACACCCGCCTATGAGTGAGAACATGCAGTGTTTGATTTTCTGTTCTTGTGTCAGTTTGCTGAGAATAATGGTTTCCAGATTCACCCATGTCCCTACAAAGGACATAAATTCATCATTTTTTGTGGCTGCATAGTATTCCATGGTGTATATGTGCCACATTTTCCTTGTCCAGTCTATCATTGGTGGGCATTTGGGTTGGTTCCAAGTCTTTGCTATTGTAAACAGTGCCACAGTGAACATATATGTGCATGTGTCTTTATGATAGAATGATTTATAAGCCTTTGGATATATACCCTCAAAGCTGACTCTTATACCATTTTTTTTGTTCTCTTCCTAAGGTGAGAGGGGACTCATTAATATTCTGATAGGATCTTTTTTATTCTATATATTTTAGGTATACAAAACAATGTTTTGATATACACAGTGAAATGGTTACTACAGTCATACCAATGAACATATCATCATCTCACAGTTACTCTTTTTTTGTGCTGAGTATCTAAAATCTACTCTATTAACAAATTTTCAGAATACAATATTATGAATATGTAATACAATATTAACATATTATTTCTGTTAAGGAAATATTGTATCTATCATTATTTGTAATACTTTTGTCTTTTAACCTTTATACAAAGTTATAAGTGGTTTACACACTACCATTATGATATTACAGTATTCTGCATTTAACTACATGTTCACCTTAACCAGTGAATTTTATACTTTTATGAATTTTTATGTTAGTAATTAGTGTCCTTTCATATATATATATATATATATATTTTTTTTTTTGAGATGGAGTCTTGCTCTGTCATCCATACTGGAGTGCAGTGGTGTAATCTCAGCTCACTGCAACCCCTGCCTCCCAGGTTTAAGTGATTCTCCTGCCTCAACCTCCTGAGTAGCAGGAACTACAGGCATGCACCACCACACCTGGCTAATTTTTGTGTTTTAGTAGAGGTGGGATTTTGCCATGATGGCTGGGCTGGTCTCAAACTCCTGACATCAAGTAATCTGCCTGCCTCAGCTTCCCAAAGTGCCATGCCTGGCCTCCTTTCATTTTCACTTGAACAACTCTCTGGCATTTCTTCTAAGGCAAGTCAATGGTGATTAACTTCCTCAGCATTTGTTTTTCTGGGAAAGTCTTTATTCCTCCTTTGTTTCTGAGCGACAGCTTTGGCAGATATAGTTCTTGTTTGGCAATATTTTTTTCTTTCAGCACTTTAAACATACCATCTCATTTCCAATGATAGTCTAATAGACATCCCCTTATATGTGACATGTTGCTTCTCTTGCTGCTTTCAAAATTCTCTCTTTGACATTGACTTTGGAAAAGTTTATTGTAATGTGTTTTGGTGAAGATCTCTTTGGACTGAATCTATTTAGGGACTGATCTGGATTTTCATATCTCTCCCAAGATTTGGTAAGTTTTCAACCTTTGTTTCCTTAAGCTTTCTCTTCTTCTCTCTCTTCTCTATTTTGGAATCTCATAATGCATATATTTATTTGCATAAGGGAGTCCCATAAGTCTCATAGGCTTTCTTTATTTCTTTTAATCTTTTTCATTCTTTTATCTCCTCTGACTGGATAATCTCAAAATATCTGTCTTCAACTTCACAGTTTCTTCTGCTTGCTTTAGTCTGTGGTTGAAGTTCTCTATTGCATTTCTGATTACATTCATTGTATTCTTCAGCTCCAGGATTTCTGCTTGGCAGCTTTTTAAAGGATTTCTATCTCTTTGTTGAATTTTTAGTTTTGTTTGCATATTTTTTCCTGATTTCATTGAGTTATCTATTTGTGTTCTTTATATCTTGCTGACTTTCTTCTAAACACTTATTTAAATTTCTTTTCAGGCAATTTGTAGATCTTGATTTCTTGGGGTTTGTTACTGTGTTCCTTTTGTGGTGGCAGGTTTTTTTTTTAATGCTTCTTACAGCCTTGCATTGATGTCTGCATATTTGATGGAGTAGTCACCTCTTCCAAATTTTAGAGACTGGCTTTGGTAGGAATAGATTTTCATCTGCAGCTAAGTGCAAGACTGCAAGCTGGGTAGGGTGTGGTGGCTTTGTTTCCAGAGGAGGTGCAGGTGTAGTCTCCATATATTCCCACCCACCCCCTGCTCTAGCCGTGTAGGTGTAGGTCAACATTGATAATGGTAGCAATAACAGTGTGGGCTGTTGGAGTCTTCAATGGAAAGCTTGTTGTGGTCCTTCTGTTTTCCCATTTCTCACAGAGGAGAGTCCTAGTTGAGGGAGTCCCTCTTGATGCTGGGTCTGGTGTGGGCTTCAGGAAGCTGCAGTGGTTTCAGGCCAGGGAACAGGTGCTCAGAACAGGTGTGGCACCTGGATCTTGGGATACTGGTGCATTCAAAGAGGCATAGGCTTATGCAGATCACCTACAGAGCTGGGGTCTGGGACTTTGAGGTGTGCATCTCAAGCCCAGAGAAAGAAGATATAGCAGTAGCTCAGACAGTAGGGGCAGGGTGAAGCAGTGGTATGGCCCCAGAGATAAAGGGGTGCTGTGATGACTTAGGTCCCAGGGTATGAGGTAGTACAGCAAAGATTCTAGTTCCTGGGAAAGAAGGGTACTGTAGTATCTCAGGCCCTGGTAGTGGGGGTGGGTTGGGGTGCTGTGGCAGTAAGACCCCAGAATCGGGCACAGCAGTAACACAGGTCCCATGGCGTAGGGTCCAGCAGTGACTTGAGCTCACAGAGATGGAGTGGTTCTCCAGCAACTTGGGCCCAGGGATAGTGGGGTGCTGGTTATTCCAGGCTTCAGGTGGTAAGGTGAAGTAACAGACCCCAGAAATGGGGGGGTATTATGGCTACTCAGGCAATCGGGTGGGGCACAACATTGGCTGCTGGAGGGAGTACAGGCAGCTCCCTTAGTTGGGCTCAGCACTGGCAAAAACTGCAGGGTGTTGAAGCCTGCAGGTGTCTGAGTCATGATGAGGGTTACTGGGGTCTTCCTGCTTACCTTTTCCCCTTGGAAGAAATCCCTTCTGGCTCTGAGCTGATCCCAACTGAAGAATGGAGTAGTGCAAGCAAGGTGTTTTCTATACAGCCATCTTTGGTGTTTGTGCTTCACTGAGTTTCTGCTGCCTTTTTGGTGTACTCTAGAGCTCTCTCTTAGCCATTTTATTGGCATATAGTTATTAGTTGTTTTTGTGGGGGACATAAAAACTGGCACCTTCTTGTCTGCCATTTTGCTGATGCTACTCTCTAATAGGCTTTTAAATGGTAAATTAAACATGAATGAAAACTTAGTCAAGGAATGAATTGCCTACAAGGAAGTATTTTTGAGTTTTTTAAATAACCAAGTCATCTTTGGTTATTCATTTGTATCCTTAGCTCACATTCTTCCATCCTGCACATTCATGAAAGTCTGACATTCATGAAATCTACTGAGCATCAGTGCATCTGCTGTCCACCATTACACATTGATGACAATGCTCAAAGATAATTTTCCAAATCCCCAGACCCTCAGCATGCCTGAGAGATACTGCAATTCCTTCAGTTTTCACCAAATCAAAGCTATGCCGTGTTGTGGGCACGAAGAAGGGGCCTGAAGCCCCCCTTCTCTGTATCACACCTTATGCCTTGTTTTCTTTGTGCCTTGGTTTCTTTGGGGAAATAGCTCCTTTACCTCTTTCCTATAATCCCATCTATTCCAAGGTATGAGGCCAGAAACCAAGACAAAGTTTTACCTTATTCCAATTAACCCAATTACAGTTATACTCAATTATCCCATTTAAAGAGCACCCTGCCAAGCAATGTTCATCTGAACTATTTCTTGTTCCACATACAATGAATGTAGACAAATGGACACCTAAGGTATTGATCTACTCCTTATCTTCCATGTCCAGATATAAAGTAATCTCTTTAATGATCATCTAAAATACCCAACAACATATTCATAGGCTGAGTTAGGAATTAATCATGCTCCATTGCCTTATGTCTTTCTGAAAATCATCTTCAAAAGTGGTGAGAGCTCTCTACTTCAACATTTGCTGTACTGCTAACACTCGTTTGATCTTACCAAAACTATTTTGCTGAAAACCTTCATTTTCTTTCTCCATGTAAGTCACTATCTTTACTCATATTCCAAAGACACAATGAAGCACAGCTAATTGACTATAGTCAATCTACAGTGAAACAAGTGGCAGAGAAGCCCAAAAATAAGCATTATGAAAATCTTAAAACTCTAAGCCAGCAAATTAACTAAAGAGGCAAAAGCCACCATAAGAAAGTGAACTGACCTTCTGAGCTTTTGTCCCTTGGGGAATATTAGTTTTACCTTTTCTGCTAAAATGATGGCAGCCAGGCTGGGAACTTAGGCTAGATTATTTATTTAATGTGACAGCCCCTCCTCTCCTTTCTCTCCCTCCAACCCTTTCCCTATGACCTTTCCAGATTCTTCAAGTTTGGTTTTTTTTTTAATTATTAAACCTCATTAAAAATCAGAATTAGGTGAATAGGCATTGAAATCTTGAGTTACCCTTTGTTGCTCTTTGTTTAAAAAAAATTTAAATATTTCCCAGATGATCTTTACCTATGGACATTAATGGCAGCAATTGCATCCTTTGAAAGATGTTAAATAATCTCACTGATGTTCAGAAAAAACAAAAGTTCTGTAGTTCCAACTGCCTGTGTGGCAGAAGGAAAACTAAATTCTTTTAAAAGGCCTGTTGATTATAGCTTTCTCTTGTTAAAAGAGTGATTGCTCAATGGGAAATGGAAGATCACAAATCTTCCACTTTTGAAACTAAATGATAATAGAGTTTTAATACCCTAACAAAAATAAAACCTCCTCCTGAGTGAGCTACTCAAACCCTGCATTGCTTGAATAATGTGTTCAGTTAAGTAGGGAGGCCTGCAATGTAGTAATTTCTCCAAGGAGGCTGCAGGGAGAGGAAAGTACATTCCAGACACCTAATCATTTACAATTGAGTTTAATGAGGTAGTAATTTACAGCTTTGGGGGTGGAAGTATGGAAAGGTTCCTGCCAGGAACTAGACAGACTCTTTAAAATCCTGGAGTTTAACGAAGGCATTGGAGGGTGGTTTCATACAGTCCAACTTGTGTAATTCCATCTGCTCAGTGCTTGGACAGGAAGTAAATGACGGGGCACTTGGGACCTACATCTGGAAACAACATGTTTCAGAGGATTTTATAAATCCTGCAGTAAAAGGAGAAGATGAAGAAAGAAAAAAACAGAGGTGAAAGGGCGTAATTATGGAGGACGAGGAAGTACAACAAAGAAGGAGCTTTGCAGGTTCTTTTTGGTGTGAAGAATAACATTTTCTAACGTCAAAGTCAGCCATTGATAATACTTGACAAAACACACTTATCAAACCTGATATGAAAACAGAAGGCACTGAAGCTTCCTTTTTGGACAAGATTTGGATGAAGGCTACAAAGAGTTCAGGAACTACTGAACTTACCTGAAGACGCCTTTCTGGTCTTCCAGCAGTATAGCTGTTACTTTCTTTGTTGTCATGATTTCTTGGTTCACAGTATACTGGGTTAATTTTGCTTTCTGTTCACTGTTGCTTTTTAAATACAGCCGGCACATGAAAGTACTTTGCCTTAAAGAGACAGAAAAGACTCAAGATACAATGACATGTTGTAAGGGTAAAAAGTAGCTGCTAGACTGGCCTTTACATGCCATTGATTGGGCTTTACATTACATGCCATTGATTACATGCCATACATTGGGATTTGTTTCTTCTCACTTAGGCTGAATGTTCTTCGTATGTCACTTTATGTTACCCCTATTTCAACTCTCCCAAGAGTAAGTCTCATGCTCCCCAATTTCCAAATCCTCAAAAACATTCTCCTGTTCATGACCAAGGGTTCTCATTCTTTCCTGCTCTTGTTGCTTCTGAATATTGGGAAGAAATGACATTAGATCAAAGAGAATAGAGAGGAACCATTACATTTCTTGTCATTAAAGAACATGGATCTAGGTTAAAATTTCTCCCTTTGTCAGGGTGTTGTAAAATATTTTAGAAGGAAATATTGGGTGACTATGTGCCAGGCAGGCAAGTGGTGCTGGCAAGAGAAATCAGATGCATTCACAGTGAGCCATGTTACTTACTGGGATCTCTATCGCATTCACAATTCTAATCGTTTATAATAATGTTTGAACATTTGCTCTATGTAAGGTGGTTTACATGCATTATCTCATTTAATTCTTTTAGTAACCCTATGAAACACATTATACTTTTATCTCATTTTTGCAGATGAGCAAACAGGTTCATAGAAGATAATACAGGTACATAGAAGATAGTAGCTTAAGGTCACTAGGATAGTAGATAGAATGGAGAATTCAAACTCATCGTTTTGCTTATATATAATTCATATATCATAAGAATTAAGCCTACAGTATTGCCTTGAGTTTCATATGTTTGGATGTCATAGGAACTTTTAAAAGATTTGGCCAGAGTGATGGTCCTAATGACATTGAGGAAACACTTTCAATTCCTCCCAAAAGCAAAAATTTCTATTTTTAAAGTATGTCATATGATACTTAGACTACTGAGTACAGGAAAAAAGGCTTTTATTTTGTGTCATACTTTTTAAAACCATAGACCTTAAATCTAGCTCAAAGAAAAAGAGAAATTGATTTTCAAATGCTTAGTTTTATTTTCCAGAGAAGGAGCTGTTTTCTATGTCCTATGTTTGAATACATTCTTTTGCTGATTAAAAATCATAAACAAGTTTTTTAGTTTCTCAAGATGTATCGTCTATCTTTTGAAAGTCTGAGAAAAATATCTACACTGGAATAATAATAATTCTTTGCAAAGCTATGTATGTCTATCCACAATAAGAAACACGTGACAAGGTGTTTAGTTACGGTTACAATCCACATGAACTGGGAAGGACTTTCAAGTCAAATAAATCTTCACATGTGTGACAAAAACAAGCTCCAATACATTACACTATGGTTAATGCCAGCAAGGAAATCTGAGAAGAGAAGTGCTAATAAGAGTGGAAAAAATTGGAAAGTTTTAATATTCTCATTTCTTTCTTTTTCTGGTCCGCAGAATTAACAGCCTGATTATTGTAATTTCACTGGGTACTGCTAGTTTATTTCCAATTTTGAGAATATTCCACTGCTAATCTTAGAAAAACCAGTCTCTAGCTTGGAAAAAGCATATTTAGTTACTCACAAAACTGTTTTCTTTCTTTAAAAGATCACAGAACTAATAAAGTAAGCAATCTCCAATCTTCTGGACCAGTGAATACAAGCTTGCATTAGATTGCTGACATCAGGTGTTACTTTCTCGATGCCAGAGTTGTGATATATATTACTTCTCAAATACATTTGGCATGAGTCAAGCATATAAAAATTAAGTCCATTATTTATTTTTTATTCTTTAGAGAAGTACGCTAGTGTCCCATTTATCCGGCATGATTGGGAATTGAGATCTTTTATTAAATAGATATTTATCCAAAAATTTTACCTTCTCAATTCCAGTTTTAAACACTTGCGACCAGATTCTATGGATATCTTGCTGGAATATATGCATTATCTGTCTGTCTTCTTAAAAAGAAGATGGTGAATACAACTTGGTCTTATCTTCACAACCTCAGATCTTTGTTCTGAATGACATTGACTTGTGTTACCCTGTATTCTCCTGCATTGTAGAATCACTGCTGATGCGTAAAAGGCTATTGAGGTGTGAAGAGCTGTGTTAAGGCTGAATGAAACTAGACCAGGTCATTTCAGTTCTTGCAAAGGCCTTTGGAAATTGTGTGTGTATGTGTGTGGGGGCATGCTCTCTCTCGTTCCATTCTCATAGTTGGTAGCTTCTAAGTCTCTGTGGCTAGAATACCTCACCCTAAACTTATGGCTCTGAGAGAAGCCGCTAAGCTCTGCCTGGCTAAGCTGGGACTTTGTGACATCTGTTTAGGTCATTTGGAGGCTGTGGTTGTTCCATTTCTCATTCTGGATTGTGTAGTAGATATCCGAGACTGCCAGATTACTCACCTCTGAGTAAGCAGGCAATGTCTAATGTTGTGCTTATTTTGCAAAATATTAAACAATTTCACACTCTCCATCCCAAATCCTTTCTTTTTTTTTTCTGTTGTGGACTTTACTAATGATACTACTACTTTCAGTCACCCCCGTCAGAGGCCCAGGTTGTAGCATGGACCTTTGGGGCACGTGATTTTAAAGCCCAATATATCTGAGTTTGAATTTCTTTTCCCCAACTTGACAGTTGCATGATCTTAGCCATGTTAATTCATTCTCTCACTCATTTAGCAAATATTTATTGGGTACCTGTTGTGTACCAAGGAACATTCTGGGCTCTTGGGATAGAGTGCGTGGAATGTACAGCCTAGTTAGTTGACAACAAATGAGCAAGTAAATATATGGGTGTCAAATGGTGGTCGTGCAGGGGGTGTGTGGGATAGAGTGTAAGTGATTGAGATGCATTGAAGATGTTTATGAAAGCTGCTTCAGCAGAGTGGTTGGGAGGAAAGCCTGAAAGGAATGCACCCAAGAGAGGATGGGAAGAGCAGAATTGGAGCCGCCATGGATAGGTAAGTTTTAGAAGTGCTGTAGTAAAGAAAGGCAGAGATGTGTTATGGTAGCTGGGGTAAATGAGGGTTTTGTTTTAAGACCTAGCATTTTTGTAGGCTGGTATGAATGATTGAGTAGAGAAACGGAATTGAAGATACAGGAGAGAGAGGAAACAATTGTTGAAGCAATGTTGTTCTTGAGTTGGCAAGATGGATGAGATCTACTGCACAAACGAAGGGTGTGGCCTCAGCTCAGAGGCCAACAGGTCATCCACAGCCCTAGACTGCTAAGAACAAGGCGCACATACCAATATGTCAGTAGATGTGGTAGCTGGTGCATGTCAATGCCTATTCTGATTGCTTGTTTTCTCAGTGAAAAAGGAAGCAGGGTTATCATCTGAAAGAGAGCACAGGGCCCATGCATGGGATATTTTTTCCTTAATTTTTCTTTTTTAGGAGACAATGTCTTGCTCTGTTGCCCAGGCTGGAGAGCAGTGGCCCAGTCAGTGCACTGCAGCCTTGAACTCCTCAGCTCAACTGATCCTCCTGCTCTCAGCCTCCTGAGTAGCTTGGGCTACAGGCATGCACCACTATACTTAGCTAATTTTAAAATTTCTTTGTAGAGACAGGGTCTTGCTATGTTGCTCAGGCTGGTCTTGATTTGAACTCCTAGCCTCAAGTGATCCTTGCACTTCAGCCTCTCAAAGTGCTGGGATTATAGGCATGAGCTACTGTGCCAGGCCAACATGGGGTATGTGAGGGGAGAAAAAAGGTATGACTGGTCGTCTTAGAAATTGAGTGAATGCATTGAAAAAATATAGTTGAAATGCCAGGAGGCTCTAAGGGCCCATTTGAGATGCATGATCATCAATGTAAAACTTGATCAGTTTCTTTTTATGGAACACACTTCCCCTATTTTTCTGCCTTTTATGAAGGATTATCATATTGTCGTTCCCTCTGGATATTTTTGCCTCTATCCTCTCCTGCCATTCACACTTCTCAATTTCTTTGCCCTGTTCCTTCATTCCTAGGAAAGAAATTACTGGCTTTCCCTCTTGAATTTCTGGAACATCTTACCTATGTCTTTATTATAACAGTCTTAAATAAACTGTAATAATTTCTTTACATTTCTGCTTTTATCCTTACCCTCATTATGTGTGAATTTCTATTTCAGGTCTCTAGTACAATATCTTCACATTATAAATTTTTAGGTAAATGTTTACTGAATGGAAGAAGGAAGGAAAAATAAAAGTTCTACCTGTTATTTCTGTGTATAAAGTTCTCATAGATGGTTTCTTTCTGGTATTCAAAGATTAAAAATCAAATCACCCTTCCCTTTGTGTCTCTAGATCCTGGCTAGCAGTGATTTTTCTTTGACTTTATTTTGGAGATTCCATTTATGTACAAAATATTTGTTGTTTTTCTTCTGGTGTCTAAATAATGGAGAATATTTCTTGGCTCCACTTTAATAAGACAAAGTCAAAAAAAATTATTTTCTAACAAGTGTTTCCCGTTCAGATAATGGCAAATTACAGAAAACATTTCTAGGTCAATCAAGGCAACTGAGAAATTTTGATTTTGACCACAGCTGAGGCAATTTGCTGTGGGGATGGCTGGAGGCGCACAGAGGTTCCTGAAGCCAGCTTGGGGGCTGTAATGGATTTCAGATGTGCCTGAATAATGCTGAAGATAAATGTCCCAGAGTTAGGTTATTGGAGAGCATTTTAGCTGTTTCTAATAAAATTTTCTTTAAAATTCCAAGATTTTTTTTCTACAGATGCATAGAATAATTTTATCCTGATCTAATGGGCCTGAGTGGAAACTACATGTTTGTTTGTGATTTCCCATTTCTCCATAATTATGAAGGGAATACATATTCTTAGTAGAAAAATACAGATGACTATGAAAAACCAAACAAAAATAGTCATTGGATATTTGCATACATATATTGATCTAGTTGGAATCACACAGAATGTAATTTTGTATATTAATTTTTATGTGATATCCTGAACTTTTCCCATCAAGATTATAAACTTTCAAGATATGATTTCAATAGTCTTATTGTATAGCAGTGGGTTTTTTTTTCTTTTTTAGTGTCCCATGTTGTCTTGAGGATTCATTGAGATGAGAGTCTTGGGGGCTACCAAGGGCTTTTGGGGAGCAGGAATTGGGAATAAGGTAAGCTCCAGGATCCCCTTGGACTTCTCAGAGTCCATATTTGACTAATTTTTATATTGGGCTTCTGCACAAAATTCTCCCTGAAGAATTCCCAAACATGTTAAAATTTGAAATCATTACTGTTGAGTTATAATTTCGTGTTTGTTACACATCTAGTGTTTCTATAGTGTCATGTACCACTTTATGTACAGACACACACACACACACACAATTATTTCTTCAGGGTATATAAATAGGTATAGAATTACTGGGTCAAGTAATAGGTACTGTTAAATTGTACTAGGAAAATATTGTCTGGAGAGTAGTTATGTAACTTCAACTTCTAATAACAGTGTATAAAAGGACCCATCTCATAGCACACAAATTACCTTTTCCTAATTGTCATTTTCTATTTTGAGAAGTAACATATCACTGCTATTTTAATAAGCAATTATTTTATAATGGTGAGGCTAGATTTTATTTACATGTTTATTAGTAATATCTTCTTGCATGAATTTACTTGCTCGTATTTCTTTGCTAATATTTCTCTTGGAGCATTCATGTTTTCCAGTGGATTTTAAGAATTACAGTTGATCTTTGAATAACACAGATTTAAACTGCAAGGGTCTACTTATATGCAATTTTTTTCAACAAATGCACAGATCAAAAATATAATATTGGCCCATGCCTGTAATCCCAGTACTTTGGGAGGCCGAGGCAGGCGGATCACGAGGTCAGGAGATTGAGACAATCCTGGCCAACACGGTAAGACCCTGCCTCTACTAAAAATACAAAAATTAGTTGAGCATGGTGGCATATACCTGTAGTTCTAGCTACCTGGGAAGCTGAGGCAGGAGAATTGCTTGCACCTGGGAGGTGGAGGGTGCCATGAGCTGAGATTACACCACTGCACTCCAGCATGGAGACAGAATGAGACTCCGTCTCAAAAAAAAAAAAAAAATATATATATATGTGTATATATATATATATAGTATTCACAGATGCAAAACCTGAGTATGGAGGGCTGACTTTTCATACATGCTGGTTCCATAAGGCTGATTATGGGACTTGAGTATGCATGGGTTTGGGTATGGGGGAGTCCTGGAACAAATCCCCCCTGCATATACCAGGGATGACCATATAACAATGCTTTATATATTAAAGATATTAACCCTTTGTCTTATTTGTGGCTATTTTTTTAGTTTGTCACTTAAGTGCTAATGATATTTTTATATCATTTAACATATTTTATGAATCTGATTTGTCAATCATCTGCTTTATGACTCCTTCTATGGCTTTTACACTTAGAAAATCTCTTTCCATTCACCTAAATATTCACCTATAATTTCTGGTTGTCCAATAGTTTCATTTAAAAAATTAATATTAATTCATAAGAATTTGGGACTAAGATGTGCTTTATTTGTAATTCATAATAGCTAACTTTTATCTTATTTTTGAATGATACATACCAATTTCATTGAATTATTAATGTATGGGAATGTAATTAACTTTATATAGTGACCTTTTATCCAACAATCTTCCTAAACTATATTGTTTTCTCTGATCATTTATTTGAAGAGTTTCTTGGAGTTTCTGAATGGAAGAAAAAAACCTATCAGGAAATAATTGTTGTTTTGTTTCTTTCTCTCTAACCTGTATGACACTTATCTTTTCTTCTTTCCTTACTTTTCCGGCTAGGGCCAGTACAATGTTGAATAGAAGTACTGATTATGGTATCTTTATCATGTTCCTGTCTTCAAAGGGAATGATCTAACTTCTTGCCATTTGGGGTGATTGTTGTAAGCTTTCATTAGATTCTGCTTATCAGGTTGAGAAAGCACATTTTAATTTTTATTTGCTAAGAGTTCTTTAAAATCATGCATTATTTTTGAATAATAAAAATTTCATTTCCCTATCCATTGAAATATTCATTTCTTTTCTTTTGCTAAAGTGGTTGAATTATATTAATTAGGTTTTCTGGTGTAAACGCATCTGAAATTGGACTCAATGCATTATCCATTTTATACATTGCTGGTTCAATTTAATAATAATTGATGTAGGTACTTTTAAATTTATGTTTTAAAATAAATCTGGCTTATTCTCCTTCTTGGAGTACTTGAGTGTGTTTTTTGAAATCAAGTTTATATAAGCACCATAAAACAAGTTGGAGATTGGGTGCTGTGGCTTACATCTAGAATCCCAGCACTTTGGAAGGCTGAGGCAGGAGGATTGCTTGAAGGCAAAATTTGAGGCTGCAGTGAGCTATGATAGCACCATTACACTCCAGTCTGGGTAGCAGAGTAAGACCCTGTGTCAAAAATAATAATAATAAATAAAAAAAATAAAAGCCATCTGGGAACCTCCAGCCATTGGAGCAGTTGAACTGCTGTAGTCAATACAGCATAAGGTAGAAATAAACTCTATTCTGAGCCCTACCAAAATTTCAAAATTTCAGAATCAGGAGAAGCAGTAAATGATTGTTTTGTATTAAATTCTAATGTGTACTTGGGTCTGTTTCTGTCTCATCCTTTAGTGTGATTGTATCATCTGTCTTCTCTGCTTACATCTTATATTGTTCTTAATATTGTCTCATTATATTTTAGAATCTGGTAATGCAATTCCCTCTGTTTATTCTTGTTGTTCAAAATATTGTAGCAGGAATCTCTGAGCCTACTCTGGCTCAGGAGACTGCCAGATAAAAAAGAAAAAAAACCTCAAAATATTGTATCTATTACTGGCTGTTTTGCTTTCAGGTGACACTCAGAATGGTTCTATCAATTTCCTAAACTCTTTGGAATTTTTATTAGAATTGCATAAAATTTGTGGATTATTTTGGGAAGAACATTTGCAAGATTTTCTTTACAACCTGAATTGATTGGTCTTTTCATATCTTCAGGTATTGTTACATTCCTTACTAATCTTTGTAGTCATTACATATTTCATGCAATCATGCATTTATTCATTCATTACTAATTCAGAGAGCACAATTCTTTTTTTTTTTTTCCTTTTGAGACAGAGACAGAGTCTTGTTCTGTTGTCCAGTTTTGGGTGCAGAGGCACAATCTCAGCTCACTGCAAACTGTGCCTCCCAGGTTCAAGTGATTCTCCTGCCTCAGATTCCCGAGTAGCTGGAATTACAGGAATGCACCACCACACCTGGCTAATTTTTGTATTTTTAGTAGAAACAGGGTTTAATCATGTTGTCCAGGCTGGTCTTGAACTCCTGACCTGAAGTGATTCACCTTCCTGCCTGGCCTCAATTCTTATTCAGCTCAAATTTGTAGCCTACTGCTATTTAGTGTACAGAATTTTACAGAATGTGCTTTATATATGAATCCTATCATCTGATAGTAGTTAATCTCTACTTTGATTTCTTGATTTCATACACTTTTCTATTTATTTATTTTTATTGTGGTACCTGGAATGACACTGTGTGCAGTAATGGCTGAGCCTTTATACTCCCCTCTTCCTTGGTCATTGAATGACCGATCTCAGGCTTCCCTGAGAAGGGTAAGACCTCGGGCAAAGCAACTCTAGGCAGCTGAGGCTGACCCTGAAGGAGCTGTCAGTTGGAGGCTCACCATTGACCACATTCCCCATAGCTGGGCAGCAAGTCCTTTCTTGAAAGGTGACCTGGGCCATGCATTGCAGTGTTCACAACAGCCTAGTTCTGAGAAACTTGGGAAAGTCACATCCCTGGCTCTGTCACATGGGATGGATGAGGTGGTTCTCTATAATATCTGCTGTTTCTCATTGTTCCAAACACTGCATTTTTCTTAACCACAGCTTTTCCTCTTTTCCCTGATGGGTGTTTATTTAAATTGCTTTAAAGTCACTGGAGTAGCTTGACTTACAACTTTGATGTGAAGAGGGCCTGCAAGACCCTCAGCATGTAGCTGTTCACACATAAGCCACAGCAAGACACAGCTGTGACAGGGGAAGAGACCTCATTTCTGGCCCTGGAAGGAAATCCCAATTAAATTGCACTCATGGTTTTATATTTAATGAAAACCGCTTGGTGTGCCGCTGCCATTGTTTCATTTTTCGACCGTGTTTTTGGTGGCTTGCAGTTTTGCAGGCAGTTCCCAACCTCTGAGCTTTCTGTAGGTAAATAAACCTGAAATGTTATTAATTCATTATTGGCTGCCATTTCCATTGGTCTACATCCAGAAGCCGTCTCTGCTGTTTTCAATGAACTCTTTTGTTCTTGAAGCAAATTAATCAAATTCAACTGGTGTCACTATTTTAAAAAGCCCATAAGCAAAACAAAATTATTTTTCTCTTTTTATATTACCTGTTTCTCCAATCATCTCAATTAAGTTCTCCTTGGGACCATCTGTCTAGTGAAAGAAAGGCAAATGAAGAAATGGATATGAGTAGCAGAACTGCAAATAGGTTTTTATGAAAAGAAATTATGTAATTGAATCAAGTGATGTGCACTGAATTTTCAAAGAAATATAAAAATCTATTTACAATCAGATATTCTCAGCAACTAATTTAGAGCAGTAATCTGAGGTCAAGATGTTTTAAACACTCCTAGGTAATTGCAACTGTTTATTTTAACAATGCTTACTTAGAGTTGACACTACCAAATTTGCTTTTAAAACTCTGTGTGTGATATACTCTTTCTAAGTATTCCATTAGAGTTTTAATGGTATAGAAAACTAACCAGATAAGGACCCTAAAACCAAATAAAACTAAATTAATGAAGACCATGCAAACCATGGATAATAGGAGAGCATGTTTCAGAGAACAGAACTAACTTCTTCCAGATGCAGTGACACAGAGGCTGGATTAAAACTAAAAGATTATAACCTATACAGACTTCCTTACTAATGCCATTAAGCACAACAAGCTGGAAAATAAAGCAGAGAGATATTTTGATTTTCCACTATCTGGCCTTACCTCTGAGAAACAAAAGATTTACTGGCCAGAAAAAGGTCAGTTTTCCTCTTAACCTCATATATGTGAATTCTTTTGTAATAGTGTCAATATACTTTCCTCCCTCTCAAACTCTTTCCCATCAGATATTCAGATTTTTTTTTTTTTGAGACATAGTCTCACTCTGTTACCCAGGCTGGAATGCAGTGGCACAATCTGGGCTCACCGCAACCTCCGCCTCCTGAATTCTAGTGATTCTCCTGCTTCAGCTTCCTGAGTAGCTGGGACTACAGACAGCCACCACCACACCTGGCTAATTTTTAATATTTTTAGTAGAGACAGCATTTCACCATGTTGGCCAGGCTGGTCTCCAACTCCTGACCTCAGGTGATCCTCCCACCTCAACCTCCCAAAGTGCTGGGATTACAAGTGTAAGTCACTGTGCCTGGTCGAGATACTCAGATTTTTCCCTCCTCCTTCTTCTTCCTTCCTCCTCCTCCTCCTCCTCCTCCTCCACCTCCTCCTCCACCTCACCTTCCCTTCTCCTCCTCTTCCTCTTCCTCCTCCTCCTCCTCCAGTTGCATAGCTTAAAGTAGTGGAGTATGATGATGGGTTATTTCCCAAGATATGTGTTTGCTTCAGGTGAAAAAGTTACATGTCAGGAAAGAAAACATGGAGGGTACAGGAAAGGATTCTTTGGTAGTATATCTGAACAAAATAAATCTTTAGACTGCATCCAATTTTCTATTATAGTCTGAGACCTGGAGTTACACTAAAAGTCTCTGTACATTAGTGTTGCTGAGATAGAGATTTGGTCAGGATGGAAATAAATGGAAGAATGAAAATAACCTACATATTCTGATTGTAGGCAAAAATAAAGTCTGAATGGACATCTTGTTTAAGCATGAGAAACAACACAGAATAACATGAGGCCCATGAAATAGTCTTAAATTTGCATTTTAATACCTTATAACACAAACATTTTAAATTTATTACACAGAATGGACGGATTTTCTTAGTTATTCCCCTGTTGTTGGATATTTTTATTCACTAACAGAAGATATAATTAAATCTGTGATAAAAATTTTATAATTTAAATTTTGTTAGAAAATAGAGACTGGGCGTGGTGGCTTATGCCTATAATCCCAGCACTTTGGGAGGCCACGGTGGGTGGATTGCTTGAGCCCAGGAGTTTCAGACCAGTCTGGGCAACATGGCAAAACCATGTCTCTACAAAGAATACAAAAATTAGCTGGGCATGGTTGCGGGTACCTGTGGTCCCAGCTACTCAGGAGGCTGAGGTGGGAGGGTCACTTGAGCCCAGGAGGTTGAGGCTGCGGTGAGCTGAGGTCATGCCACTGCACTCTAGCCTGGGTGACGGAGTAAGACCCTGTCTCTAAGTAAGTAAATAAGAAAATAGTCTTAACATGGAAATTATTGGTAAATAACTATCAGTTTTTAAGGAATCTTGCTCTATACTACTAAGTTTCTTCCTAAGATACTATCACACTTCTGGCCACCACCCCTTTTGGATGAGAGTGCTCATTCTGGTGGACAGTTTGCCAGTAGAGGGCCTCTTGTGTTTGTTTTCCCTTTAATAAAATAGCTGAAAATTTACATATTATCATTGTCATGATAATTTATTATAATGTGTTATAATTTATCATCTCTGTATCTCTATTAAATATACTGATGCATTATATATTGATATATTGATATATATCATATATGAAATATAATTATATATCATATATCATAGATGTGATATATAATTATATAATTACATATAATATAAATATATATCATATGTGATATATATCAATATAGAAATATATGTATCATGGATACAAAATTATATACATATAATTACTATAATAATTATATATGTTTATAATTATATAAATTATGTAAATATTTACATATAAATTTATACATTATATGTAAAAATTTATGTTTAGATATAAATTTATATATAATTATAAATATACATGATTATATGCAAATATATAATTACATTTATATAATACATATTTACATATGATTATATAAAAATCATGATATATTGATATATAATACATGTTGATATATAGATATATATCACATATATTGTTATATATCTCATATATTGATATATATATCAATATACATCATATATAGATATATATATCAATATACATCATATATATAAAATCTTGAAAACCATAACATCTTTAGTATTTTTGAAGGCCTATTTTTACGATTTAAGTATTTATAATCTAATATTAATGATGTAGTAAATTTTTTTTCTTTAGTTTTGGGACAAGGTCTCACTCTGTTGCCCAGGCTGGAGTATAGTGGTGTGATCACAGCTCACTGCAGCCTTGACTTTCTGGACTCACGGGGTCCTTCCATCTCAGCCTCCTGACTAGCTGGGACTACAGGCATGCACCACCATACCTGGCTAACTTTTGTATTTTTTTGTAGAGACAGGGTTTTGCCATGTTGACTAGGCTGGTCTTGAACTCCTAGACTCAAGGGATCTTCTCATCTAAGCCTCCCAAAATGCTGGGATTACAGGTGTGAGCCACTGTGCCTGGCTATATGTAGTAATATTTTAAGATAGGTACTACTTATTATTTTTCCCTATCTGTAAGTATTTTAAATATTAAACAAATTTTAGGATAAGAACTATATTTTGTTTTGCTAACAGGCAGAATAACAGAGACTGAGAGAGGCTGAGCTAGGATTCCAATCAAGTATATATGACTCCAAACCCCAGACTCCTCTTTATTAGAGCAGAGTACTTTAACAAATTCACATCTGTGAATCCTTTTCAGAGGCATTAAACTCTGTTTAGCTCTCAGCATTCTGTATATTTTGGCTTGTTTTATTTTAAATACCATACGGCTTTTTAAGAATGGAGACATAATCTTACAACTAATCACTATTCTAAGAAAATTAATAAATTTTGCTAAGTTGATAGTAAAAATAACTGTTATGATGACAGAAATTGGAAACATTTGTAACATATTTCACATTTTGCCAACTGTTTTTCGCATGTTCACATTTGCAACATCTTGTGAAACAAAAATGTAGTTTACAAAATAACATTTATTGCTGATGCTAATTTTGTTCAATAAGTTTTCCAAAATTCATACAATGGTGAGGTTATAGGTAATTTTTAATGTTTTGAATTTCTCTTTATTTAAAAACTAAAGATTTATGTATCCTTTTAATAATCATTACATTTAATATTTTATATATTTTTAAAGCAAAGAGATTGAAGGTAAACACCAGACTTAAAATTTTTAAAAAGTTAAATATAGAACTTCTGTGATTATTTTTCAGGAATACATTAGATGCCTGTAGTTGAATGGCCAAAATTTATGACATTCAATTCTCATAGCAATCTGAAGTAGATATGATAGATTTTTTTTTACAGATGAAGAAACTACGATTTAGAGATGTTTGAATGATTTTCCCAAACTCAGAAAATTTTTTTTTTTTGTTGTTTATAGAAAGTGATTTATTTAAATAGAGAAAGGAGGAGAAAAACAGCTAGCTCTCACAGTGAGTGAAAAGGATTGCCAGAGGAAGAAAACCAGAGAAGGAAAACTCTCCTCACAGAGTGAGAGAATCCAGAAAAATGGAATCCAGGAGAGGAAAGACAAACTCAGAAAATTAATAATTTATGAAGCCAGAACTAGAAGAAACATTTTCTAAATATGAACAAACAGCTGTAGATGCTTAACCCAATTATTATTCCATACTGTAGGCCAAACATAACCAAATAAAGCAACTATGGTTCCCTGCAACCAGGAAAACGAGAAGAAAATGCCCTGGAGAAAATGAAGTCAGAACTTGGAAAATCAAGCGGTGATGGGAACCCCCAGGTTGCTATCTACTGATGGGTGTGCCCTTTCACAATGGAGCCAGTAGTGTGAGGACACCTTGAAAATCTAGGGGTGTGGTACCCATGGAAAGAACAACTCTAGCTGGCTTCTGGCCTCCCAGGTTGCAGGGCCAATTCTTGCTGGGTGTGCTCCAGATTACCCCAAAAGGCAACAGCAACAACTGTGCTAGTGTGTCAGCCTGGAGCCAGGCTTTCTCCTGACTCACATAAACATGGGCCAAATGTGCAGCTCTAGATCCAAGTCTCTGTTCCCTAATCTAAAATTCTGGATAAACTGGTTAGTTCTTTCAGATCCAGTTGCTTAAAATGATGTACCTTACTTTACACATGTTCATTACTCTCCTGTGTCTAGGTAGTAGCTCTCCTATGAAGCCACTTGTTAAAAACTCCTGTTCTGGAGTGGCACTACGAGGAGTCAGACTGGTTCCTGGGATAGCTCAGGCTCTTTTTTTTTCTTTTTTGAGACAGAGTCTTGTTCTGTCACCCAGGCTGGAGTGCAGTGGCACGATCTTGGCTCACTGCAACCTCTTCCTCCCAGGTTCAAGCAATTCTCTGCCTCAGCCTCCCGAGTAGCTGGGATTACAGGTGCCCGCCACTATGCCCAGCTAATTTTTGTGTTTTTAGTAGAGATGGGGTTTCACCATCTTGGCCAGGCTGGTCTTGAACTCCTGACCTCATGATCCACCTGCTTTGGCCTCCCAAAGTGCTGGGATTACAGGTGTGAGCCACCACGCCTGGCACTCAGGTTCTGCTATGATGTGTTGGACAAGCAGATGGATCTAAGTCTCATCTTTACTCATATCCAGAGAAAAACTTCCCAATCAGAAAATAAATCCAAATACCCCAAGTGTTGAGATGCACCAGTGTGGGATCCACCATATGAACTAGGGAAGTATTAAATTCTAAGTCAGTGCTGGGAGTGGGTATGGAGAGGTTAAGCTTCCTTGTGAAATACTGCATTCTGAGGCTAAGAAGGGGAGCAGATAGAACCTAGGAAATTTTGGTTGAAATATTAAGATGCTCACAAGACAGAGTTGGAATTACAAAACAAGAGAGGCAGAAGGAAGTGAAAAACAGAGTGGTATTTAGCAAGTAAATGGTATTAAGTGTCTTGTTATTGGTGACAGAAAAATGTAAGTACACTTTTAGTGTTTGTTTAATTTTTTGCTTTGATTTTAGGCTATTTAGCATCCATTCCAGTTTCTTTTGGTAATAGCATCTGAATCTCCATTTGGAAATGATCTTTCTCCATTGTGTACAGTCTAATGGGAAAGGAAGATCAGTTGGAAATTATCTGCCTGAAATTTAGGTTATGAGCAGAATGATGAAAGTCTGTTAATTATTGGAGTCCTTTCATGACAGCATCAGTTCCTGGGGCAATACTACACTTCCAATACTACACTACACTCTCTGGAGCAGTCTAGTTTCTACATGTTTTATGCCTCGCTTTCTTCAGTCCTATAAGCCCTGTGAGCTTACCTGTATCCCTTCCATAAATTCTCCATTTGCTTAAGTTAGAGTCAGTTGCTGATCACAACCAAAGAATCTTCACTAATACTCTCATACTCCAGATTAGGCAAAGTAATTGAAGTTGAACCTTGTGAGGTTCACAGTGTTAGCAGTCTACCGAAACAACATAGGCTGTTCTATTTTTGAGAGAATGAAGCTGTAACTCCAAATATAACTCCATTGATATAGCAATGTAATATAGTTACTTCACAATTTATTTAGAGTTCAGCCTGGGGATGTGAGTTAATTTTTTTTCCCTCTACCATTTTATTACCCAATTTTTTCAAGCACACAGCTAAACTGAACAAATTTTATGGTGAACACCCCATGCCCATTATCTATATTCTATTATTAACATCTTACTATGCTTGCTTTGTCACATATCTATCCATCTAAGTCTTTCCATCCACCTAACAGTCTTACTATCCATCCTTTTTCGTTTATGCAATTCAAAGAAAATTGTAGACCTTAATATACTAATGTCACTATTCTGTATCATGCATATCATCAAGAGTTAAACATTCATTTAAAATTTTTTTCTTTTGATGTAAAATTTACATACAAAGAAATGCACAAATCTTCATTTTAATTTCCTAAGTTTTAACAAATGCATCCGTTGGTGTAGCCCAAACCCCTATTAAGATATAGAATATGGCTTTTGCCCAGAAAGTTTCTTTAGCTCTTTTGTAGACAGTCTTTCTTTCTCCCTCAAAGTTAACCACTCTGATTTTGTTCCAGGGAGCTTAATTCCTATAATGGGGAAACAAGTGAGCCGACACGACAGCTTGCCTGGGCCTCTAGTCGTCGGGGTGCTGAAGCACTACCGGGATTGTAACTGATGGACAAAATCGTAGTTAACACTACTCTCAGGAAGAGCTCTGTAGGTGGTTGGAGGGTGTTTGCTTAGATAATAAGCACTCAGGATGGGAGGAATTGGCTTCTAGGGAGCATGCTTGAGTCATAGTTGGTGGGTCTCTGTTCCTGGAAGAGTGCAGAAGAGGCTGAAAACTGTGACCCTGGTCCTACTGGTGCAGCACTCAGTCTCATGTTTAGTAAAGGTCACACACAGACCTAATGATATCTATTTGAAGGGACACAAATGATTAGCCTACCTGTAGTATTAAATTACTGGCCTATAAAGGTCCCCAGATGTCTCCGGGCATGAAGTGAAATCAAAACGTGTGGTGAATAAATGTAATTTTGTTCATGTGCTTTAATTACTAACAGGGAAACAACACACTAGGTCTTAACTCATCCATTTGCTACAGAAGGCTTAACTGAGAAGACCGGAAATGGAGAGGAAGAAAGGGTAGGGTTATAAATTCACAGATGGTAGACTCTGGACAGTGGAAAGGAATGGGCTGGAATCTGAGGAAGACAGGATATTTTCCCCTTTCTCTGTTCCTTTTCTCCCAGGGAAGGTCCAGGAGGGGGTGTGGTTATTGTGAATTGGTGAAATTTCAGATTCTGATATTTTCTGTTTCTTTCTTTGCTACTATTTTCTGCCACAGGTCACAAGGTGACCTGACCGCTTCATGTAATTTTAAGCTTACCCCATAGGGACAGACAGACTCCTTAGTTTTTTCAAAGGGTGATCTTTACCTGGAAATAAAAGTGTATGCAGTTGCTCAATATTAGAGCACTACTCTTTTTCTTCTGGAGGTTTATCATTTATGTATCCCACAAGAGTTTTCTCTTTTTGGTATTCCTCCTAAAAAACGTTCACATGGCTGAATCAACATGATATGTAGGTATCGGGATTCTGAGCTCTTTAGAAGCACCTGCTAGGAGGGCTGAAAATGGGAATCTGTGGCTACCTGGCTGCCACATGTTCCTAATTACCTTGAGGATTTTAGTTTATGGCTCAAAAAGCCATGGATGCAAACAAGAGACTTCATCTATATTTTCACACATAATTTTTCTTATAAAAGTAACTTCACTCTACCAAAAAAAAAATTGAAAAAAAATCATAACCTGTCACCGTAACAACTGTCATTAGCATTTTATGTTTGCTCTCCATATGTTTTATAAATTTGACATATGCTCATTACCTCTGCATATTTTACATTGTTTTTACATTACTATTCAATCAAGAATTTTCCCAGGTTGCATCTTTAAAATCATGATTTTCTAGGAGTTCCAGAATATGTCACTGAGCTAACATGTGATGGGATGTTTAACTATTTCCTACTCCTGGGCATTTTAGGTTAACTGCATTTTCTGCCGGTATAAATCGCACTATGATGGACCATTTTTTCACATAATATTTCCATGTGTTGGCGCTTATGTACAAGTATGAAAGACAGCTACTACTAGGGGCTATTTACTGTTTGCTAAGGAAGATGTAAGCCCTACCCTCAACATATGTAAGAATAATAGTGAGGAATACATAATAATGAACAGTTAATGAAGGCTAAGTAATAAATAAAGAATAGATAGTGAAGATAGTAAAGTGTCCCACTGGTGCAGTGGTGGACTCCTCTCCATTCTACCAGGAACTCTGAGCCATGAGAGCCTGTTTTGTAGAGAACACGCTATTGTCCTCATGCTTTTTAATATTGTAAATTATTAAATACCATTAATTGCTTAGAATATTATTGGCTATTTTGCATTCCTGTTGCTGCCTGTTTTGCTCATCTCTTCAAGCTTATATGTGATTCCAAAATTTTATACTGTGTTAATGGTTTAAAAAATATGTTTTTCCTTATCACTATTTATCAGTGCTATTCCTAGTAATACTTTTTTGTTTATTCCAAAGTTTTAAGGAATTTTTGTTAACTCATATTTACTTTACTTTTACTTTTTTAATGCTTTCCTCTATATTTTTTGTTATTTTAAAATGTTTCCATTAAGTAGAATTAGAAGAGTTAGTTATACAAATATTTTGTGGCTCTCTGTATGTATTACTATATAGAAAGTTGCCACATTTGTTGTACCTTCATCTATATTTAGTGTTTTCTAAAAAGAAGTTATCATACATTTAGAAATAGAGCTTTAGAACAGTAATCGTAGACAGTGCAGCAGGAAGACACAAAAGCATCTGGAAAAGTAGATTCTGTCTCCTTGACTGCCTGTTACAAGAATTTATTGGGTTTGTAATCCAGAGGTCCTGGCCTCTACAGTTGTCAGAAGTAACACTTCCCTTTAATTCTAAATGAAAGGCTCCATGCCCTCATTATGTTTGACCACAGTCCCAAGGTCTCTGAGACTCCCTGGAGAATACACCCACATCACCAGATCAGTCCTGGTTTTTACTGTGTGCTTCAGCCAGCAGCCCCACTCTGAACTGCATCTCTGATCTTTGAACAATGATGTATTATTTCTTCACTGGCTTCCTTAGGCCATGATTACTTCCCTATACAATTGCATTCCAAATATAAACATAGGCCTATCAATTAATACCCAGAGCTCAGCTAAGATCAGTCTATAACAATTAAGCAAACTCTATTGACAATACCAGAGAACAAAAGGAGATTTGTCATATAGGAGAAAATCCAGGACATTAAACATGAACATTTCCAGGGTTCACAAGGCAAAACCAATTCCTCATTCTTAGGATCCTCCAGAGAATCTATCTTTTTACTCCCTGCTTGCAAGTTGCAGGAACTGGTTCACATCTCCAAATCAGTGTGTCTTTGACCTTGTGCCCTGCAAGGGAGTCCAGGCCCCTTTATTCCTCCAGGACTCAGCCAAGGGAAAAATCCATTGTCCCTTCGCTAACTTTTAGTCCAACATCCTAACTTGAAAACAGATAAACATCCTGCAACATCTGTTTCTATAAAAATAAAAAGCAAAAATATGTATGAAAGCATCATTATAACAAAACCTCCATAAATTTGAAAGAACAGACACTAAAAGACATAAAAAGATTGATTTTTAAAAATATATTAAGCAAAACACCTATCCTAAGGGGATTCTAAAATATATGAAATTTCTTTATTATTTATTTTGCTTTTTTCTTTTTTTCAGCATGGAAAGGAGAACAGAAATGTCTTGATTCAAAGTACTATACTGAGTCAAGTATCAATTCAAAATGGAAATGTAACTACTAAAAGTGAAATGAGAATAATATAATATGTGATCAAATATAACAAAGTATCATAAGTCATACTCATTGTGGTCATGTAACCAGAAAACTCTAAAGAATAAATCAAAAAATTATCAGAATTAATAAAATAGTTAAGTAAAAGGCCTGAATTAAGGAAAATCTGTGCAGAATTAAGTGGTTTTTAATTATTAGCATTATAGATAATTAGGTGTAAGGAGTAAATAAAAGTTTTAAAAAAAGAAAATACTGAACAATAAATCTGGGAATCCAATGAATAAAGTTATCAAATATACTAGGTATTTAAAAATTAACAGTGAGGTAGAATCCTATTATTTATGCATTTATTCTTTAATTCCACAATTATCTTTGCATGCCTATGTTGCAGAGACATTTACCACTGAGAGTATATCAGTGAACAAGACAGATATTGTCCCTGCCTTAAAAACTACCACCTATGTGAAGAGGTATGCATTTTAAAAATTGACATTTTAAATAGTCACATGAGAACTTAAAACTGTGATCATTGTGATATATAATATAGGAGTTACCTACACATGTGGAAAACATGAGGTGAGAGACAGTGGCACATTTGAGGAATTCAAAGGCAGCTATGGTGACTCAGTGTAGAGAAGAAATGGGGAAAAAATGAAGTGGAGGGGTAGAGAGAGGGAGGTCCTAAATGATGTGAGTGTTGTTGATTGTGTTAAAAATTTTGACCTTATTCTAAGAGCAATAGGAAGACACTAAAAGTGTTTATGAGGGTTTGGAAAAATATGAATGGCAGGAAACAATATATCCAACAGAAGGGGAAGATTTTAGAAATTATAGCCAGAGCTAGAATATTTTTCATTATTAGAAATGTTTCTTCAGAATTTTTGATGAAGATATGGAAAAAATGAAGGTAACTAAGATTTAATATGAAGTATAGCATCAACTATGTATACGTATATTTTTTATATAATATATAATTGGTATATGTTATATATATTTTTTCTCCTTTTAATATATATATTTTTCTATGTGTGTATATGTGTATATATTTTCTATGCATGTGTGTGCATATACGTATATATACATATACACACATACATGCATAGAAAAAGTTAACAATGGTAATCTATAATTTAGGGCTTTCAGTGAATTTTATTTCTTTGATATTTTTCTGGGTTTTCTAGATTTTCTATAATGAATGTGCATTAATTTGACAAGTCTAGGGAAACATTGTCATATTTTTATTTGTGATCTCTTCTGAATTAGTAGCTTATCAAACAGTTTATTATTGGGCTACAAAAAGTAAATGGTCACGTACAGTGGCTCATGCCTGAAATCCCAGAACTTTGGGAAGCTAGAGGCGAGAGGATCACTTGAGCCCCAAAATTTAAAGCCAGCCTGGGCAACATAGTGAGACCCTGCCTCTATCAAAAAAAGGAAAAAATACAAAAAATAGCCAGGTGTAGTGGTACGCTCCTGTAGTCCAAGCTACTTGGGAGGCTCAGGTGGGAGGATCACCTGAGTCAAGGAGGAAGAAGCTGCAGTGAGCCTTGATTGTGCCTGAGATGCTGTCCTGAGAAAGTAAAAATAAAATAAAGTTTTGATTAAACTTCATTCATTTACTTTTTTGTTATTGTTGTTTAACTGAGTATGGATGAATCTAACACATTTGTGTACATGATTTGCACATCTGGTAATTTGGTAACTGTACCTTAAGAGAGAACATATATGTACAGAAAAGAGTTAGCAGAACAGTTCTGAGACTGTTGTCATTAGAAAGACCTGCTTGCAAAGTAGGCCTTGACTGGTGTCTGGAAACTTGGATTTCTGGAAGATTTCCACCATTTGCAGAACTGGTAAGAATGGCTTGCTGTGCCCAGATGGTTTATACAACCTATGTGGTGTACACTGAAAACCTGCTTTTTTTCTTGAATTCTGGAGTTCTGGAACATGCTAGGCAGAAGGTAACCTCTGTGACCAGCCCCCATTAAAAATCTTGGGTGTTGAGTCTAATAAGCCTCCTTCATAGATAACATTTCACTCATACTGTCACTGCTGGCTGCTGGAGGAACTAAGTACACCTGGTGTGACTTTAATGGGAGATAATTCTTGAAAGCTTACGCATGATTCCCTCTGAGTTTAGGCTTGATTTTGCTTTGACATTTTTGCTGTAATAAATTGTGCCATGAGTATAGGTTTATGCTGAGTCCTGTGAGTCCTCCTAGCAAACCATTAAACCCTGGGGGTGGACTTGGGACTCCCCCCAATATAGTAGTCACTTAATTTTCATGGCATTGCAGCTTTTATTCCAGAATTGTATTTTTAATTGACTATTAATAAACATTTAAATGTGGCTAGGTATGGTGGTTCATACCTGTAATCCCAACATTTTGGAAGGCTGAGGCAGGAGGATTACTTATGTCTAGGAATTTGAGACCAGCCTGGCAACATAGCAAGGCTATATCTCTACTACATAATAATAATAATAAATTGTTTAAACATAAGAGTTTAAGGAAACATGCTGAATCAATCATTTCAGTAAAAGGTGGTATTTGTATACTTTTTATTTTATATTTTAAATATTGATTGATTGATTGAGACAGGGTCTTGCTGTTGCTCAAGCTGGAGTGCAGTGGCATGATCATAGCTCACTGTAGCCTTGACCTCCTGGGCTCAAGTAATCCTCCTGCCTCAGCCTCCTGAGTAGCTGGCACTACAGATGTGCACTGCCACAAGTGGCTGAGTTCTTAATTTTTGTAGAGCCAGGGTCTTGCTATATTACTCAGGCTGGTCTCAAACTCCTGGCCTCAAGCAATCCTCCTGCTTTAGCCTCCCGAAGTGTTGGGATTACAGGTATGAGCCATTGTGCCCAGCTGTATATATATTTGCATATAATACAGAAGTAGTTAAACCTGAGCTTATACTAGGTATATTACTCACTTGATTGGGCATTGATGATTCACAATCACAGTCCCATTGTGTTTCAAAATGAAAAATGTCTAAATAACTTCCAAATATTATGCAGGTCATCTAAAACCAAGTAATTCCCATTTTATACTTTACCATATTGTTCTATTTTGCTTCAAGTTATTAGAATTTAACACATCATATAGTTTTAGCTTTAATTTTCATGTGTTTTGTTGTCACTATACAGTGACAAACACTGCTAACATTTCTGTGTACTTTTTTTTTCCTTATGAGAGAAAGAAGAAAAAAGAAAAAAGGGGGAGAGAGAACAGAATTCTTGCTCTATTGCCCAGGCTGGAATACAATCTAGGAATAGGTATTAAAAACCTCTTTTATGCCAATGACTGTACTTAACAGAGACAGGAAGGAATAAGGGAAGAAAATAACAAACAGCCAATCAATATTTCATTTAAGTCTGTGAAATGCTATGCAAATCTGAAGAGTGATTTACTTCCAATCATATAGTCACTTTCAGAATAGGTATAATATAATACTGAGAAAAATGTTATGTTCTAGAGACCTGGGGTGAAGAATTCTATAGATATTCACTAAGTTTACTTATTCCAGGTCTAAATTCCCTATTAATTTTCTATCTCGTTGGTCCGTCAAATATTAACAATGTGGTGTCAAGATCTCCTGCCATTATTGTGCGGGAGTCCAAGTCTCTTTATAAGTCATTTAAAACTTGTCTTATATATCTGGGTGCTCCTATATTGGGTGCATATATATTTATGATCATTAACTCCTGTTGTTGCATTGATTCTTTTACCATTATATAATATCCTTCTTTGTTTCTTTCAGTCTTTGTTATTTTTAAAGTCTATTTTGTCGGAGACAAAAATTACAACTCCTGTTTTTTGTTTTTTTGTTTTTTTCTTTCCATTTGATTGGTGAATCTTCCTCCATCCCTTTGTTTTAAGTCTTTGTGGGTCAATGCTTGTGAGATAAATCTGGAGGCAGTGTACCAATGGGTTTTGACTTTTTGTTCAATTTGCCTGTCTGTGTCTTTAATTGGGGCATTTAATCCATTTAAATTTAGGATTAATATTAATATTTGTGAGTTCAGTATTATAATTTAATGCTAGCTGACTATTTTGCCCATTAGTTGATGTAGGTTCTTCATTATGGAGATACTCTTAACATTTTGGTAAGTTTTTAGAATGACTGATACTGGTTGCTCCTTTCTGTTTATAGTGCTTCTTTCAGAAGCTCTTGTAAAGCAGGCCTGGTGGTGATGAAATCTCCGAGTGCTTGCTTGTTCTCAAAAAATTTTATTTTCCCTTCACTTATGAAGCTTAATTTGGCAGGATATAAGATTCTGGGTTGAAAATTCTTTTCTTTGAGGATATTGAATACTGACACTCACTCTCTTCTAGTTTGTAGGGTTTCTGCTGAGAGGTCTGCTGTGAGTCTGATAGGCTTCCCTTTATGGGTAACCTGACCTTTCTCTCTAGTTGCCCTTAGAATTTTCTCCTTTATTTCAACCCTAGTGAATCTGGCGATTATGTGTCTAGGAGTTGCTCTACTTGAGGAATATCTTCGTGGTGTTCTCTGGATTACCTGGAGTTGAGTATTGTCCTGGCTTACTAGATTAGGAAAATTTTCCTGAATAATATCCTGAAGAATATTTTCCAACTTGGATTCATTCTCTTCATGACATTCAGGCACACCTATCAGTCGTAAATTAGGTCTTTTCACATAGTCCCATATTTCTTGGAGACTTTGCTCATTCCTTTCTACTCTTTCTTCTCAAATCTTGTCTTCTTGTTTAATTTCATTAAGTTGGTCTGCGACTTCTAATATTCTTTCTTCTGCTTGATCAATTCGACTGTCAAAACCTATGCATACTTCGCGAAGTTCTTGTATTGCGTTCTTCAGTTCCATTAATTCACTTATATTCCGCTCCAAATTGTCCATTCTCGTGAGCATTTCGTCAAATCCTTTTTCAAGGTTCTTGGTTTCTTTACATTGGGCTAGAACATGTTCTTTTAGCTCAGAAAAGTTTCTTATTATCCACCTTCTGAAGCCTAATTCTGTTAATGGACCGCACTAGTTCTCCATCAGGCCTTGTTCCCTCGTTGATGAGGAACTATGATCCCTTGTAGAAGGAGAGGCATTCTGATTTTGAGTATTCTCAGCCTTTTTACGCTGGTTTCTTCCCATCATTGTAGGTTTATCCACCTGTCGTTTGTAATTGCCAACTTTCAAATTAGGTCTCTGAGTGGAAGTCCAACTTGTTGATTCCCAGCACCAAAATCTGAGCAACCCACTGCGCTGACTAAAACAGCAGCATTAAGATTCGTGGTGCCTTTCTGTCCAGGAATCTCCAGTCTGGTTTCCCTCCTGAATCCCTTTTTCAATCAGGTAAACAGGCGACTGCCTTCCTGGAGCTCCAAACATCGATCAAAAGGGGACTCAGTCCCGTTCACTCTGCACTGAGAACCGCCACACCGAGACGCCGGCAAAACCACCACGCCGGCCACAAGAGTCGCGCTGGCGACCCGTGGGGCCCCTCCGCTAGGAATCTCCTGGTCTGTGGGCAACAAAAATTCATCTGTAAGTGTGGTGTCCTCTCGTTCTGTGCGCTCTCTCTGGCAGCTACAATCCTGAGCTGCTAGTAGTCAGCCATTTTGGATCTCTCTCCCTCTTGTATAAATTTTTGTCTTTTTTTTCTCCTCTTCTCTGTGCCTGTTTGTGTGTGTGTGTGTGTGTGGTGTGTGTGTGTGTGTGTGTGTGTGTGTGTGTATACAGTTGGGAATAATAGAACAAGTACCTAAAGTGTCCACATATTATCCTTGGTTGATGTTTTCTTTTTTTGAGATGGAGTCTTGCCCTGTTCCCCAGCCTGGAGTGCAAAGGCACGATCTTGGCTTACTGCAACCTCCACCTCCTAGGTTGAAGTGATTCTCCTATCTCAGCTTCCTGAGTAGCTGGGATTACAGGCACCTGCCACCATACATGGCTAATTTTTGTTGTTGTTGTTGTTGTTGTTGTATTTTTAGTAGAGATGGGGTATCACCATGCTAGCCAGGGTGGTCTCAAACTCCCTACAGGTGATCCACTCACCTCGGCCTCCCAAAGTGCTGGGATTTACAGGCATGAGTCACCGTGCCTGGCTGGTTGATAGGTTTTCTGAGTCTCTTTGAATCTATAGATTTTATCTTTTTCATTTTTTTGTTTTATTTATTGAAAAAACCAGACTAGTTGCATTGTAGAATTTCCAGTACTTTGGGTTTTACCAATTTCATTTTTTTTTTTTGAGACAGGGTCTCTCTGTGTCACTCAGGCTGGAGTGCAGTGGCACAATCATGCCTCATTGCCACTCGACCTCTGGGGCTTAGGTGATCCTCTCACCTCAGCCACCTGAGTAGCTGGGACTATGGGCGTGCACTACCATACCTGGTTAATTTTTTGTACTTTCTGTAGAGATGGAGTTGTGCCATGTTGCCCAGGCTGGTCTTGAACTTCTGAGCTCAAGTGATCCAACTGCCTTGGCCTCCTAAAGTGCTGGGATTACAGGTGTGAGCCACCGCACCCAACACTAATTGCATTTTTGATGTCATGAAGCATGTTCCTCTGTTTACTCTGTTTCCAGTATATTGATACTTATATCTAGAAGCTTGATCTGATTTAGGTTCAATTTTATTGGCAAAAGTATTTCCTAAGTGTTGTTGAACATTTTCATCATGAGGTACTAGACGTCTGATTTTCTCTTTTTGGAAATGCTGGAAGCCATTTACCACCTTTGCCTATCTCAAGTAGGAGTTTGCAAAATATTGCTATTCAATGATTCCTTCTTCCTGTGCTACTTGGAATGATTCTATAAAAAGAAACTTTTCTTCATCAAATATTTGGTTACCCTGTAGTGTAGTTGGTCTAAGTAAAGCAGCTCAAATATTTAATTTGCTTGCTTTATCAGTTTTCAGAGAAATGCATTGATTCCTAAGTACTCTAAAGGTGACTAATGGATTTTAACATATTTTGTGTTTTATTATTATTATTATTATTATTATTTGAGATGGAGTTTCGCTCTTGTTGCCCAGGCTGGAGTGCAATGGTATGATCTCGGCTCACCGCAACCTCTGCCTCCTGGGTTCAAGTGATTCATCCATGTCCCTGCAAAGGACATGAACTCAGCCTCCTGAGTAGCTGAGACTACAGTCATGTGCCACCATGCACAGCTAATTTTTGTATTTTTAGTAGAGACGGGGTTTCTCACGGGGTTTCTCCATGTTGGTCAGGCTGGTCTTGAACTTCTGACCTCAGATGATCCGCTTGCCTTGGCCTCCCAAAGTGCTGGGATTACAGGCATGAGCCACCATGCCCGATGATGTGTTACTATTCTTACTGATGTTTTGGTCAGTTGGAAACTTTTCAGTTTGGTTCCTCTGTTTTTGTGATATAATCCCCAAAGTGTTAGAGTTTGTTCTTGCTTGCAGGTGTGACAAGAGATCATCTAGTTTTGTGTATTTCCTGCTCTAGACCTGTAATCAGCCATTTTTTCCAAAGTGCTTTAATTTTTTTTTTTTTTTTTTTTTTTTTTTTTTGTGATGATGTCTCACTCTGTTGCCCAGGCTGGAGTGCAGTGGCACGATCTTGGCTCACTACAACCTCCGCCTCCCAGGTTCAGGCAATTCTGCTGCCTCAGCCTCCTGAATAGCTAGGATTACAGGTGTGTGCCACCACGCCCAGCTAATTTTTGTGTTTTTAGTAGAGACGAGGTTTCACCATGTTGGTCAGTCTGGTCTCAAACTCCTGACCTTGTGATTCACCCGCCTCAGCCTCCCAAAGTGCTGGGATTACAGGCGTGAGCCACCTTGCCTTTTAATTTTTCAATAAAAAGTTGATGTTTACCTACATTTAGAGAGCAAAATCTGCATGCTTAAGTTTGTTCAGTACTGCTTGGTTGATCTTTGTTTCTAGGCTTTTTTTAAGTGGCCAACTCTCTAATTGATTTGACGGCAATCATTAATCAGCTTTTTCGTGATGCTCTTGCTGTAGTGACAAATCATGAGTCATATTATCTTCATTGATAGTGCTTTATGTTTATTTAGCAAGAGATTAATAAGAGCTTACATAAATGTGATTTGGTAAGATCATTTTAGCCTGAAAAAAGAGCATGAACAAAACCACAACCTGGAAAAGGCAAGAAATCCAATTTGGACAGAGTTGTTTGTACAGGTAGGAAAGTGGTGGGTACTAAAGTCTAGAAAAAGTGTGCTGGGACCGGGATCAGAGCTGGGAGAAGTGCCAAAAGCTGCCAAGTAGCTGAGCATAAAGCATCATATCTTTTTTTCTTTTTCTTTTATTGAGACAGGGTCTCACTTTGTTGCCCATGCTGGAGTGCAGTGATGCGAACACAGCTCACTACAGCCTCGACCTTTCATGCTCAAGCGATCCTCCCACCTCAGCCCCCCAAGTAGCTGGGACTATAGACGCATGCCACCATGCCTGGCTAATTTTTGTACAGAAAGTTTTTGTAAAGACCACCCCAGGCTAGCCTTGAACTCCTGAGCTCAAGAAATCTACCCATCTTGGCCTCACAAAGTTCTGGGATTACAGTTATGAGCCACCATGCCCAGCCCTAAGCATCATATCAGATGGATCACGAAGAAGATGATGGGCAGCAGATGATATGGTATGCAGCACTGGAATCAGACAGACCTGGGCTTTAATCCTAGCTTTGCCAATTATTGGACAAGCAACAGCTTAATTTTACTTAGATGATGATAAACCACACAAATATTCCACTAAAGCAAAGGCAAGATGTATGGTCATCTACTACTACCTTACATCATTTAATCCAGACTTCAAATCGCCCATGGTCACTCTGCTACCAGTTTAGCAATGGGAAGTACAAGAAGGAAAAATCAGAGTGGAAAGAGACAGCAGTCTCTTTAAATTATAAATAAAATATGTCTGCAGATTGTAAAACACTGTCCATGTGGACATACTGCTAGAGCTCTCTCAAATAAGAGACCTTGAAACTTAAGTCTTACTGGTTTCATGGTCACTCAGCTTTGAGGATTAGGCAAGGAGAAAGAGAAGGACTTCTGCCTTGAGTCAGTTTTCCATAGTGAGAGCAGCAAAAACCCTGGAAACATTTGAGAAAGTAGTACCTCTCAGTCTTCCTGGCCCTCTGTTGACTCTCTCTCTCTCTCTCTTTCTCTCTCTCTCTCTCTCTCTCTTTCTTTCTCTCTCTCTCGTGAATTTTCTTAGCTCTAAACCAGTAAGGAGAAAATCTTAATGAATGGTATTCTGTACACCAGTGTGCACAAAGAAGGTTCACTTTCAACTTGATCTTGATAGAATTGTGGTTTATCATTTCTCTTAACTCTTTATGGAGTTACTGAGCTAAGATGTACTTATCTTTGTGCTGAGTGATTTGGGGTTCATAGACATGGTGACTGGAGAGGTCATCAGGACTTTAAGGCAAGAAGAACCTAGAGATTTATAAGACAACTCTCTTATTTCACAGATGAAGATACTAATGCCCCCAAGGAATTTACAATCTTATAGGAGAGGATTAAAAAAATAAAGCTTGAAATAATTAAATCACAATCTACAAGGTCACAGGATGACATTCTCCATTTTATATGGGTTATATGTGCTCTAGGAATCCAATGAGACACCCATTGCCATAGCCGTCAATGGAGAGAGATAAGAGCCTTGACATTTACTGAGGGTATAAAGGGTGTAAGGGGTTTTATCCGTGTGATCTTGGCTCTAATATTTGCCCAGGGATTTCAAGAATAAGAGGGAAGTATTTGACAGCACTTGGGAAGTTCAAGAAATTGCTCAAATGTAGAAAACTAAGGCTTGTCTGGAAGATGGTGGTGGAGAATTGGGACGCATATTTGGATGGAAAAGAAACAAATGTGTGAGAATGAGAAAGTCATGAGTATGAACCTGGATCACCAGCAAAGGTTAATCACTGCTTGGCATGTTAACATTTGTATTTTAAAAAGAATAGCTCAGCAATTATAAAACCTTACTGCAGCCACTGATAATTTCATAGTCGCCCTTGTCCCCCAGAGAGCTTAAACCTTCTAGATCACAAAAACAGATCAATGTAAGTATTAGTATACATTAAACTAATGCATTAATTGCATAAAAGGACTTTAAATACAAAATTTAAACGGTTTTACTATAATTAGTGAGCAGAAAGGTCCACTGAGCACCTATTGTCACTCTAATTTAAATCCTCACATCGAATTCTAAGATGGTTAAAAAATGTAACCATGACTTGTAATCAGTTACATGCATTAATATTTTCATGCACCTTTTAAGAACAAATATTGCCGTATCTTAAGAATCATTAGTGATCCCTTTAGATTGTCAGCACTCCGGTAGCAGACACTAGCTTGCTGATTTATTATGCCATTTGTCTCTCAAAAGACAAAACAAAACAAAACAACCTTCAAAACCAAACTCTCTCTCTCTCTGTCTCTCTCTCTCTCTCTCTCTCTATCACACACACACACACACACACGTTTCATTGCATATAATGATCTGTCGTAGCACACTGTTAATATATATTTTCCTTATACTCCAAGGGCTATCCCTGTGCTCGCAGCCAATGTGAGTTAGCCCTTATTTTCCTCTGTTTTATGTTCCGGGGCCGTGAGTGATACAATGCCCTTGGCTTACGAGTGCTGTACTACTCTGTACAGAGGATGTGGTTTTTCTAGCTGATGTTGTTAAGAGCTATTTACTACACAGTGACCTTTCTTTCTGCGATTTATTTTGTATTCTAGTGAACACTTTTGACCCATAAAGGCTGGCAAAAGTGTGCAAATGATAGACGTAAGCTTGCCCCAAGGGAACAAAGGATTCTATCATGCACATTTGGTAGAGTATCATGACCAACAGAAATTAGGGACTAATGGAAATCCTTATGGAGGGCATAAACATCACTGACGCCTAGTGGAATCAGGCCATGATTTGGACAGGGACCTGGAGAAATCGATGGTAAGAGGCATGACATGATTCCTGGAAACTTGCAGTGTCTTTGCTTATGGTTCACCCCAGGAATGCATCTTGGGGGACATATGTAGTTGGTGAGATGGGGGCTGGGGTAGAGCTGGGGCTGACTTTGGAAGAGGTACTGAGGCTATGGGGATAAGCTTGGCACAGCCCAGTGCACATTCTAACCTCTCCCACTCAATCTTTATAAAGAAGGAAACGTGTCCCTCCAGGAGTCCTATAATGAGAGTGTTTACAGACTAGAATTGAGTGACAACAGTTCCCCCCAACCCCAATAAGAAGAGCTGAGAGAGATGATTTTACAGTATTTCCTCTCATCAAAGTAACGCAGGCTTGTCTCGCTTCCTGACACAGAAAATTGCATTTTGTCACCCATTTGTCAGTTCTTACAGATTTTAAGATAATTAAACAACATTATAGCAGGTGACAGCTGTTGCCGAATGCCGTGTTGCTAGTTCTTCTGCTTGTTGGAGGCCCATGAATCTCGGATGATGATAGCTTGGTGCTCCAGGTTTAATTAGCTGGTTGTTTGGAATCTGTCTAGGCTCTCAGGTGTGGGGTGAGCAGGCTTACAGTTTGTAGAATCTGAGCTGTGCTCATCACTGGCTGTTGGAACTGGAGTTTGATCAACTCACGGAAGAGCCACCTGGGGGTGCCCTATCTGACAAGGGCACCAAAGGGATGAGGAATGCAGGGTTTTGGTGATGGCTGTTGAGAGAATCCCACACTGATTGGTTTCCTGATGTTCTTGCATCAAATCAGGCTTTTGAGTTTTAAATTTATTTTCTGATTACATCTCCTTCAAGGCCATCTCTTATTATACAGCACAGCAATCATAATCCATTGGAGCTTATTTTCAAGTTTGCCAAAAACTGTCTCACATGCAGTGGGAGATGTAAATGGTCTCGTCTCTGGCTGTTAAGTTTGCCCTCACCCCCAAATTATACATGTTTTCATGCTAATCTTAAAACACAAAAGCGGTTTCAGGAATAATTTTAAAAATTGTCCTTAACTTACACAAAAAGTTCATTTCTAACAATATACTCTGAATCATTAGAAGTGATACAGTACAAGTGCATCCGTTTCTATTTTAGAACTGCAGGGAAAGTCTCCTGCTTATAGAAACAACTCACAGTCCCTCAGATCACATGTATTTTTTAAACCTTTTCTTACACACCATTCTGCCTTTTCTCAAAATTTTTCTCACTTCTGTACACCAGGCAAATTCATGCTCATTTTAGTTTTTTTTTGAAATTTATTTTTGTTTTTATTTTTTGTAGGTACGTAGTAGGTGTACATATTTATGGGGTACATGAGATGTTTTGATACAAGAATGCAATGTGAAATAAGGTACTGGCACAGAGTCCACCTTCTCAGATTCCACCTCGTGGATCTAGGCCCTTTTCTGTTTGCTTCTGCTTCCTGTGCTGTTTGCAAGCAAGTTTCTCTATTCAGAATCAAAGCCATTGATGTAGTTTGTGGTCTACATTCAAGTGACTTGATTATTTCATTGTCTTCAACAGAGCTTTTCTTTCTTTTCCTTTTTAAAAATTTTTTCTTTTCTTTTTTTTTGTTTTTGAGATGGAGTCTCACTCTGTTGCCCAGGCTGGCGTGATCTCAGCTCACTGCAACCTCCATCTCCCAGGTTCAAGCTATTCTCCAGCCTCAGCCTTCCGAATAGCTGGGATAACAGGTGCATGCCCTTTTTATTTTTTTGTGGGTACATAGTAGGGTGCATATATTTATGGGGTACATGAGATATTTTGATACAGGGATACAATGCATAATAATCACATTGAGGTAAATTGGATATCCATCACTTCAAGCATTTATCATTTCCTTGTGTTACAAACATTTTGATTATACTTTTTGTTATTTCAAAATGTACAATAAATTATTGTTGAATGTAGTCACCCTGTTGTGTTATCAAGTACTAGATCTTATTCATTCTATCTAACTGTATGTTTGTACCCATTAACCACCATCTCCTCTTTTCCTCCTCCCCTACTACCCTTCCCAGCCTCTAGTAACCATCATTTTCCTCTCTAAGAGTTCAATTGTTTTACTTTTTAGTTTCTGCGAGTCAGTGAGAACACGTGAAGTTTGTCTTTCTGTGCCTGGCTTATTTCACTTAACATAATGACCTCCAGTTCCATCTATGTTGTTGCAAATGACAGGACTTAATTCTTTTCTTTATGGCGGAATAGTACTCCATTGCATGTATGTGCTTCGTATTCTTTATCTATTCATCTGCTGATGGACACTTATGTTGCTTCCAGATCTCAGCTATTGTGAATAGTGCTGTAATAAACATGAGAATGCAGGTATCCTTTGACATGCTGCTTTCATTTCCTTTGGATAAATACCCAGTAGTAGGATTGCTGGATCATATGGAAGTTCTATTTTTGTTTTTTTAAGGAACCTCTAAATTGTTCTCCATAGTGGTTGTACTAGCTTATATTCCTACTAATAGTGTACAAGGGTTCTCTTTCTCCACAGCCTCACCAGCATTTATTATTGGCTGTCTTAGATAAAAACCATTTTAAATGGAGTGAGATGATATTTTATTGTATTTTGATTTGCATTTCTCTCCTGATCAGTGACTTTGAGCACCTTTTCATATGCCTGTTTGCCATTCGTATGTCTTCTTTTGTGAAATGTCTATTTAGATCCTTTGCCCATTTTTAAAATGGGATTATTAGGTTTTCTCCTATAGAGTTGTTTGATATTCTGGTTACTAATCCTTTGTCAGATGAATAGTTTTGCAAATATTTTCTCCCTCATTGTCTTCAACACAACTTTACTATTTCATGAGACTCTTTTTGAGGAAGAAACAAGTTGTAAATAGTTTTATTTTTTATTTCAAGGATTTACAGAGTCCTATCAGCTTAATAGAGAGCATTAGTCAACAGCTTACAAAAGACTCTTTGAACCCTTTGCCTCAAAATTCTTGCACTACTGTGTTCACCAATCCTAAACTACGATCCTTACTCAATTCTAATCAGGCCTCCATATTGAAAGACCTGCTTTAAACCAGAATTAAAAGTCTCATTAAGGATCTTGGCCAGGTGTGGTGGCTCATACCTGTAATCCCAGCACTTTGGGAGGCCAAGGAGGACAGATGACCTAAGGTCAGGAGTTTGAGACCAGACTTACCAACACTGTGAAACCCTGTCTCTACTAAATAAATACAACAAAATTAGCTGGGCGTGGTGGTCTATGCCTGTAATCCTAGCTACTTGGGAGGCTGAGGCAGGAGAATCGCTTGAACCCGGGAGTTGGAGGTCTCCCGGGTTGCAATGAGCTGAGATCGTGACACTGCACCCCAGCCTGGGTAACAATAGCGAAACTCCGTCTTGGGGGGAAAAGAGTCTTGACTTTGCCCTTTCCTCTCAGGGATATTACTAAGGCTCTGCTGACCTAGTGTTCTCCCTTACCATGGCAAGCAGTAACCCAGCTTTGTTTTATCAATGCATGCTTTGATGATACTTTAGGGGAACCAGCATTTGGCACCATCATAGCCCATGTTACCTTGTCTTATACTTGATTGTGTCTCTCTTCCCTGTTTACCATGAACTCTTGAGGATAAGAATTATGTCTTTACCCTGATGCCTATCCTGGGGTCTTATGTGTAACACAGAGTGTAAGAAATAAACATACATCTCTTGGAAAATGGAATTAGTGAGATGGAGAGGAAGTGAATGTCTTGATACATAGAGAAAGCACACTGCTTGACCAGATTCAAACTTGTTCAGTACTTTTCCAAGTCCTTTTCAACCTGAGTTTTAACAATCTTTATGTTTAGCCCCAATCCATCCATCTAACTGTATTTCCAACACTGTTCTCCTATAACTGATATTTATTCAATTAATTTTGATATTGAATTCAGGTGCAAGATCCTCTACTCATCCTTTCACTAATTTATTCAACTAATGTTTACAGAAACCCACTATGGCAATCTATTGTGATAATACAAGGGATGCAGCAATGATTGAGACAGAGTGATCTTAGACATTTTCAGTTTTTCTTTAGTATCCACAAGTTTCTTAACACGTGGCCAGGTAAAACATCAATATTCAGCCAACTCTTTTGGTTATTTGGTTCTCCCTGCAGGCCTTATTCACAGTCATCAAAGCTTTCAAGGAACCACAGGGAGGCTGGCTTGATATTTTATATCCAGTTTTATTGAATATTCTATCAACCTTGCTAAAAAGAAACTTACTGTAGAGAAAGTTAACATCAGTTACCATAGTTGCTGACAAATTTTGATTATCTGGAGTAAGAAATGGTAAACAAAAAGTGAAATTAAATTGACCTAAAATATATAAGATGGTATAGGACTTTGAATGCTGGCTGGTGAGGGGTGGAGAGAGAAGCAGGGAAGTGCAGGGGGTAGTGAGGAGAACAAGCAAAGGCTGAGTTGAATTCAAATGAAGTGGCTAAGTGTCCACAACATTGTCCATAAGGAAAGGGCTGAAGAGAGCAGTCTCCTAGCCAACTGTGGCATTGCATGGGGCTGCTTTGTGGGGATCTCTAGGTGGTGAAAGTAGTTGTCACCAATGGATGGTTCAGAGTACACAAGGTTATATTGTGTCTGATGTTACAGGTGTACATTCTGGCCCCTGGGAGAAGGCGACAGGCAAGGGCGGGAGGAGGAGCTGGCTACGTTCATTGTTAGAAATCTATCCACAGAAGAGCAAGTTCAAGGACAACTCTAGACTCTGCAGGGAAGACAGAATATCATCAGGAAAAAGAAAAAAACACAACATAGTTGCATTCTTTAGAAGGAGTCAATTTGAAGGGAAAATGCCCAGTAAGCATGCCATTCCCAAGACTTTGTTGGATTGGGGAAGCAAGGCTATTGGCAACCACACAGGCATGGTGCTGGTACATTTGTTACCACATATACAGATAGGTTTGGGAGAATCGGCTCCACTTTTGAGTAGGGCAGAGGTAGAGCTGCAGGTCAAAGGCTTTTTCATACCCAGGGAAATGCTGAAAGTTGTAGGTGAAACTGGGACCAGCAGGCATTATCATTGTAACAATTTAGTCCTTTTCCATTTTTTTTTCTCCTTTGACACTACTAGAATAGTTTACATTGTTTTGTCTTTCTTCTTCTCATTTGGAAAGTAGAGAAATTAATTAGCTGTGAAATGACTCAGGCAGAAACAAAGATCAAATATGAAGGGAAAGCAAGGAAAATAAATATAAATGTATTGGATAGCCAACTCCTGAATGTTCAAGGCAAAAACAAAACAAAACAAAAACACAAAAACCCCACAGGCATTATTTTGAAAATGAAATAGTGTGCTGATGGAAGATCAGGTGGTTTCACCAGAATTTGGATTAGTCTTCGTGTGAGTGAACCCCTCTTCCAACTTACAAATAGGGAATTTAAGAAAAGATAATACACAATGAAGATCAATATGCAGTCATTGAAGCAGAAGTTATTGGAAGAAAATAGTGCAAATGGAGCATTCAGAAGAAAATCTGTATTACAATTCCTATTTCATTATATGTAAACCAATTAAAACAATTTACAACTTTCATTTACTAGAATAACACTTCTCTCATAAACAGGTATTGGCACCAACTCAATCATATTCAGTATATTCTGAGTAGTGCTACTTTATTTTTTCTTATATCACTAATTGCCACAGTAATATTCACTTGGATTTTAAAACAGAACACAACTTAATTTTAAGAAATAATGTAATTTAAAAGAACTATTTATTGAGTCCTATACTAAATTGTATTTTTTCCCATAGAGTATTGCCATATAAAGCTGAATTTTCAAACTTTGCTTCCCATGACTTCTAGCTTTTTTCCCCCCACTAGGATTTTCCATTCTTTTATCTGAAAGAAGCAATTCCTTCTCAGTTTTCTTATTAAAAATATTTTATCTATAACTGATCAGATCACAGTCATTCTAAAGTAGATTTATTCAGAAGACAGGTAATAATCTAGTTGCTGAGAAACTAAATGGATAAATTATTTCTTCATTCTGATACGCTCTGCTTTAACACACATTGGCCATGTCAGAAATTTTTTTCTGAGGGTCATTTTTATCGTCCATATCTGTACTCTCTGTTTTCTCTTAAGGGAGTCAGGCTCTGATGAGGTAAAACATAAGGCATTCCTGGAAAGATTATGCTCTGGTTACAAAGCAGAAGACTGGTCACTTCAAGTCCTCCCTTCTACTTTTGGCAGATGGCTGTGGGATTGCAAAACTAGTAAGAGCTGTTTTTTACTCAGTTTTTCCCATTCTTAAAAGGGGAATAACATATCAAAATCCATCTTGCACTTTCAGAAATTTGTGGAGAATATGTGAAATAATTTGATAATTTCTATAAAAATGGTTTCCATGTTTTGATGAAACTATCCTATTTAAAAATTTCACACTATCCTCAGACAATAAAATGGTGATGTTAAAATGGGCTTGATTACCAAGCTTATTTTTAAAAGATAAAAACCACGTGTCTTACATTTACTATAGGTTTGGAAATAAAACTTTGTTCAAACGAATAATTTTCTTTGAAAAGCATGAAAAAGAGGCTTTTCAAAGTGACTACTAAAATAATTATTACCTTTTTGAGCTCTTATAACCACAGCATGACCATAGTATAAAATGAAAAAAAAAATTGCAAAAGCAATAATCGTTAATAATGCTTCCAATAATCAATCTAACAAAAATGTTACTGAAGGAAAAAATTGGCTAGAAAGTATGTGCTTTAATATTAGTCTCAGTGTTATTGCCATTATTATAACAACAGAGCATGTATTAAATTGTAAATCAAGTGTAGTATATACTTGGTGGAGGGGACATACTGTGAGTGATGCAAAATGACTCTTCTAACAGCCTTGGGTCATAACAATGGGCAGGCATTCTAGCCCAAATCAGGCAGTGCATCCTAGCTTTCAGTTGTCAGTGGATGACCTGGGCTCTTTATTTATTTATTATTCTTTTTAATTGCATTTTAGGTTTTGGGGTACATGTGAAGAACATGCAAGATTGTTGCACAGGTACACACATGGCAGTGTGATTTGCTGTTTTCCTGGTCTGTCGGGGGGAAATAGGGGCTGGGCTCTTTTTTGAGTTGGCCAATGCTTTGGTATTTTAGAGTACACAAGAAGAGCATGCATGACTACTGGATGAGTTTTAGAATGGATTCATCCATTTGGAATGGGAATGCATTATGTGATGTGAAAAAAAATATCTCTTCCAATGTTGACAGTCTATGCTTCTAGTCTTTTTGGAAAGAAATTCATAGATTTGATCCTTGTACCTCAGGACTGTATACTCTACAGCAGACACGGAGGGTACATATATGAAGGGTTGTTCACCCATAGAACTGGATACATTTTCATCAATGCCTTGGTGATTATGCTGCTTTTAATAATATCAGCAAGACTTGTGTTTTTTTTTTTTTTTTGAGACGGAGTTTTGCTCTTGTTACCTAGGCTGGAGTGCAATGGCGCAATCTCGGCTCACTGCAACCTCCACCTCCTGGGTTCAAGCAATTCTCCTGCCTCAGCCTCCTGAGTAGCTGGGACGTCAGGAGTGCGCCACCATACCCAGCTAATTTTTGTATTTTTAGTAGAGACGGGATTTCACCATGTTGACCAGGATGGTCTCGATCTCGACCTTGTGATCCACCCGCCTTGGCCTCCCAAAGTGCTGGCATAAGACTTCTTTTATCATGGTCTATTGCCATAGGACTGTGTGTACTCTAAATGTGACTGGTGTTTTTACTCTGAGCATAACTCAGGGAGGAAAGACGCAGCAGCTTTGCCTCTGGTGGTGAGAGGCAGGAAAGGAGAGCCAGGGCATTGCCATGACACAAGTAATAGCTTTTCAATCCCTGATCACTCTCTCCTAGTCCTGATTAAACTGAATGCTGATGGACTGATTAAGGTCTCTTCTAAATGTCCAGGACATCTGCTATCACCAAATGTTAGTGGCTCATAAACATTATGCAGTAATCACAAGTAGAGAACTAAAACTCTTCTCATTTTGTGTCTGTGGAGAGCAAGTAGGTTTTATCTTTCAGTTTTATGCCTCCAATCTCTAAAAATCATTAAATGCTTCCTTGGAAGGGTTTTTTTTTTTTTTTTTCCCACTTACCACCATTATTAGAATAAAAAGTATGGAGTCATTTATCAACAGATCAGGGTCAAGAAATTTTAAAAGTTCTACTCCTCACCTCATGAAGCCTCTAGCACTGCAGATAGGCATGGTGGAAGGAGGGTGATTTTAAAGGAAGGCAGATGTTTTTCAAACTCCGTGTCTGCTACTTGCTAAATGAGGGACCCTGATAGAGTTAATTAGCCTTCTGAGTCTCAGTGTCATCACCTATAGAATAAGGATACTAAAACAATTTATAGTGGTTCTTGCAATGGATACATAGGCAGCAGGAAATAAATAGTGAAGAATGTGGCATTTGTTGTAGGGATTTGACCATAGACAATTGAGGGTTCTCGTTAAAGAGTTTGTATACAGTTACTGCATCTGTGTTGGCTGCTGCAGCTTGCCGTCAGCTTGCTCAGGAAGAAAGATGGAAGAAGATGGGCCTGGCGCGGTGTCTCATGCCTGTAATCCCAGCACTTTGGAAGGCCAAGGCAGGTGGATCACGTGAGGTCAGGAGTTTGAGACCAGCCTGGCTAACATGGTGAAACCCTGTCTCTACTAAATATACAAAAAATTAGCCAAGCGTGGTAGCACGCACTTGTAATCACAGCTACTCAGGAGACTGAGGCAGGATAATTGCTTGAACCCAGGAGGCAGAGGTTGTAGTGAGCCGAGATAGTGCCACTGAACTCCAGAATGGATGATAGGGAGAGATTCTGTATCCAAAAAAAAAAAAAAAAAAAGGAAGAAGATGGACGAGAAAAAAGATGGAGAACAAGAAGTCGGAGAGAGTGAGTACAGATTGGAACCTGCAAAGAGGGCCTGGAGCTCTCAAGGATGAAATGGAACTCACGTGAGGCTCATAGCCTCCAGGCCTCCCAATTCGATGAGGTGGATGACCTAGCAGTATCTGGAGGAGCTGCAGCCTGGGTGTTGCTTCACTCCAAGGTGAGTCAGCAGATTAGAATGAGCATGAGCTGCAGGAGTGCTGGCAACAGCGCCTGCAGCCTGGCTCCAGTGTTCCGAGTAACAAGAGACCATGGCATCCATTTCACTTCCACCTTCCACATCTCATGTAAAATGTCTCTGGTGGCCCAAGTGAATCTAGAACTGTGCAGGGAAAGGGGATTCTGGTTAACAGTCCTAGTGAGCTAAGTTAACATGGAACAAAGCCACCATGAGGTAAAGTTTCTGTTGATATTAAGAATTCCTTCCACAATTCTTTTCTCTTAATCTTCCAGCTGGTTCTCATACCTTGCATGAGTTGCCATTTTAATTCCTCCTGGTACTCAAGCATACACCATGAAATTCTCTTTTCCTCAGCGTATCTCTGTATCAGGAGTTCTCCACCAAGGTGACTTTGCCCCCCAGGGGACAGTTGGCAGTGTTTGGAGACATTTGGGGTTGTCATGACAAGGGAGACAACACTACTATCATCTAGTGGTTAAAGGTCAGGGATGCTAAATGTCCTACAATGCACAGAACAGCCTATAACAAAGAATCATCCAGCTCAAAATGTCAACGATCCTAAGACTGAGAAACCCTGGTGTGCCGTTAGCTTCTCATTTATCTCCATTGTTTCTGAGGAGGAAGCAGTCACTTCTTTCTTAAAGTCAGTTCCTTCACCTGTGCTTTTGTTCACTTCCAACCCTTGAAGAACCTCATTCGCTTGCTTCTCTCTCCATTTACTCACAGACCAAACAGATTAAAACAATCACATTTGCTTTCCCTTTAGATCTTTCAAAGCTCCATGCATTTGCTAGCCCTTTCTTTAATTACAAACTCTAATCGACAGATGCATTGATTACCCATTTCCTCCATACCCCTGGAGTTTGGTGCCTCTCAGCAAAAACTTTGCAGCAAAAGTTTTAGATTAGTGAGGAGCTTATTCTGAAAAAAACTTGTAGATTTTTAAAAGGTAAAATTAATGGACTTTCCAGTGAAATTAATTTCTTGTATTCACAGTCTTCAAATTCTCTCTCCTACCCTCCTCATGAAGTCATCATGTCAAATTTTTAACCCTAATATTATAACAAAAACTTCTTTCTTTAATATCTTCAGTTACTTCCAGGCTGCTGAATGCCTTGGCCATTTTTCATTTTTTTTAGTCCTCTTCGTATTCACCTGCTTATCGGTATTTGGCATCTTAAAAAATTTTTTTTTTTACTTCAGTAGGTTTTTTGGGAACAGGCAGTGTTTGGTTACATGAATAAATTTGTTAGTGGTGATTGCTGAGATTTTAGTGCACCCATCACCTGAACAGTGTACACTATACTCAATGTGTAGTCTTTTATCCCTTGCCACCCCACCCTTTTCCCTGAGTCCCCAGAGTCCATTATATCATTCTTACACCTTTGTGTTCTCATAGGTAAGCTCCCATGTATGAGTGAGAACATATGATGTTTGGTTTTCCATTCCTGAGTTACTTCACTTAGAATAATAGTCTTCAATTCCATCTAGATTGCTGTGAGTGCCATTATTTCATTTCCTTTTATGGCTGAGTAATATTCCATGGTATATGTATATCACAATTTCTTTATTTACTCATTAACTGATGGGCATTTGGGCTGATTCCATAGTTTTGCAATTGCAAATTGTACTGCTATAAAAATGTATGTACAAGTATCTTTTTTTGTATAATGACTTCTTTCCTCTAGGTAGATATGCCTAGTAGTGGGATTGCTGGATCAAACAGTAGATCTAATTTTAGTTCTTTAAGGAATCTCCACATTGTTTTCCATAGCGATTGTACTAGTTTACATTTCTACCAACAGTGTAAAAGTGTTCCCTTTTCACCACATCCATGCCAACATCTATTATTTTTTGATTATGGCCATTCTTGTAGGAGTGAGGTGGTATTGCATTGCGGTTTTGATTTGCATTTCCCTGATAATTAGTGATGTTGAGCATTTTTCCATTTGCTTTTTGGCCATTTGTATATATTTTTTTTGAGAATTGTGTATTGATAACCTTAGCCCACTTTTTGATGGGATTGTTTTTCTTGTTGATTTGTTTCAGTTCTTTGTAGAGTCTGGATATTAGTCCTTTGTTGGATGTATAAATTGTAAAGATTTTTCTCCCACTCTGTGGGTTGTCTGTGAACTCTGCCGATTATTTCTTTTGCTGTACAGAAGCTTTTTAGTTTAATTAAGTCCTATCTATTTATCTTTGTTTTTGTTTCATTTACTTTTGGGTTATTGGTCATGAAGGCTTTGCCTAAGCCAATAGCTAGAAGGGTTTTTCTGATGTTCTAGAATCTTTATGGTTTCAAGTCTTGGACTTAAGTCTTTGATCCATCTTGAGTTGATTTTTATATAATGTGAGAGATGAGGATCCAGTTTTATTCTTCTGCATGTGGCTTGCCAATTATCCCAGCACCATTTGTTGAATAGGGTTCCTTTCCCCACTTTATTTTTTTGTTTGCTTTGTCAAAGACCTGTTGGCTGTAAGTTTTTGGGTGTATTTCTGGGTTCTCTATTGTGCTCCATTGGTCTATGTGCCTATTTTTATACTAGTACGACACTGTTTTAGTGACTATGGCTTTATAATATAGTTTAAAGTCGGGTAATATGATGCTTCCAGATTTGTTATTTTTGCTTAGTCTTGCTTTGGTTATGCAGGCTCTTTTTTTGGTTCCATATAAATTTTAGGATTGTTTTTTCTAGTTCTGTGAAGAATGATGATGGTATTTTGATGGGAATTGCATTGAATTTGTAAATTGCTTTTGGCAGTATGGTTATTTACACAGTATTAATTCTATCCATCCATGAGCATGGGATGTATTTCCATTTGTTTGTGTCATCTATGATTTCTTTCAGCAGTGTTTTGTAGTTTTCCCTATAGAGGTCTTTTGCATCCTTGGTCAGCTATATTCTTCAGTATTTCATTTTTTTTTGCAGCTATTGTGATAGGGGTTGAGTTCTCGACTTGATTCTCAACTTGATCACTGTTGGTGTATAGCAGAACTAGCAATTTGTGTATGTTAATTTTGTGTTTTGAAACTTTGCTGAATTTATTTACCAGTTCTAGCAGCTTTTTGCATGAGTCTTTAAGGTTTTCTAGGCATACAATCATATCATTAGCAGACAGAGTTTGAGTTCCCCGGATGCCCTTTATTTCTTTCTCTTGTATGATTGTTCTGGCTAGGACTTCCAGAACTATGCTGAATGGAAATGGTGAATGTGGGCATCCAACATATTCAATATAATGTTGGCTGTGGGTTTGCCATAGCTGACTTTTATAACCATAAATCATATCCCTCCTATGCCAATTTTGCTGAGGGTTTTAATTGTAAAAGGATGCTGGAGTTTGTCAAATTCTTTTTCTGCATCTATTGAGATGATCATGTGATTTTTATTTTTAATTCTGTTTATGTGGTGTATGACATTTATTGGCTTACATATGTTAAACCATCCCTGCATCCCTGATATGAAACCCACTTGATCATAATGGGTTATCTTTTTGGTATGCTGTTGGATTTGGTTAGCTAGTATTTTGTTAATGATTTTTGCGTTTCTGTTCATCAGGGATATTGGTCTGTAGTTTTCTTTTTTTGTTATGTTCTTCCCTGGTTTTGGTATTAGGGTGACACTGGCTTCATAGAATGATTTAGGGAGGATTCCCTCTTTCTCTGTTTTGTGGAATAGTGTCAGTAGGATTGGTACCAATTATTCTTTGAATGTCTGATAGAATTCAGCTGTGAATCCATCTGGCTTGGACTTTTTTTGTTGGCAACTTTAATATTACCATTTCAATCTCGCTGCTTGTTATTGGTCTGTTCAGAGATTCTATATTTTTCTGGGTTAGTCTAGGAGGGTCATATATTTCCAGGAATTCATCCATCTCCTCTGTGTTTTCTAGTTTATATGCATTAAGGTGTTCATAGTAGCCTTGAATAATTTTTTGTATTTCTGTGGTATCAGTAATAATATTTCCCAGTTGAGCTTATTTGAAGCTTCTCTCTTATTTCTTTGGTTAATCTTGCTAATGATCTATCAATTTTATTTATCTTTTCAAAGAACCAGCTTTTTGTTTCATTCATCTGTTGTATTTTTTTGGTTTCAGGTTCATTTCATTCTGCTCTGATCTTCATTATTTCTTTTCTTCTGCTGGGTTTAGGCTTAGACTGTTCTTGTTTCTGCAGTTCTTTGAGGTATGACCTTAGATTGTCTATTTGTGCTCTTTCAGACTTTTTACTGGAGGCATTTAATGCTATGAACTTCCTCTTAGCACTATTTTTGCTGTATCCCAGAGGATACAACCTTTTGGTAGGTCGTGTCACTATTATCATTCAGTTCAAATAATTTTTTAAATTTCCATCTTGATTTCATTGTTGACCCAAAGATCATTTAGGAACAGGTTATTTAATTTCCATGTATTTGCATTTTTTGAGGGTTCTTTTTGGAGTTGATTCCAATATTATTTTACTGTGGTCTGAGAGAGTACTTGACATAATTTTAATTTTCTTAACTTTACTGAGTCTTTTTTTGTGGCCTATCATATGTTCTATCTTGGAGAATGTTCCATGTGCTGATGAATAAAATGTATATTCTACAGTTGTTGGGTAGGATATCATGTAAATATCTGTTAAGTCCATTTGTGGTAGGGCATACTTTAAATCCATTGTTTCTTTGTTGACTTTGTCTTGATGACCTGTCTAGTGTTGTCAGTGGAATATTAAAGTCCCCCCATTATTGTGTTGCCATTTATCTCATTTCTTAGGTCTAGTAGTAACTGTTTAATAAATTTGGGAGCTCCAATGTTAGGTGCATATATATTTAGAATTGTGACATTTTCCTGTTGGACTAGTCCTTATATTATTATATAATATCCCTCCTTTTCTTTTTTAACAGCGGTTGCTTTAAAGTTTGTTTTTTTTCTGTGTAAGAATAGCTACTCCTGCTTTCTTTTGATGTCTATTTGTATGGAATATCTTTTTCTACTCCTTTACTTCAAGTTTATGTGAGCCCTTATGTGTTAGGTGCCTCCTGAAGACAGCAGAAACTTTGTTGATTAATTTTTTTTTTTTTTTTTTTTTAAGAGATGGGGTTTTACCATGGCCAGGATGGTCTCGATATCCTGACCTGATGATCTGCCTGCCTCGGCTTTCCAATGTGCTGGAGTTTCAGGCATGAGCCACCACACCTGGCTGGTTGGTGAATTCTTATCCATTCAGCCTTTCTGTATCTTTTAAGTGGAGGATTTAGGCCATTTACATTCAATATTAGTATTCTATTCATCATGCTAAGTGTTGCCTGAATACCTTTTTTTTCACTGTGTTATTGTTATATAGGTACTGTGATATTTATGCTTTAAGGAGGTCCTATTTTGGTGTATTTTGAGGATTTGTTTCAAGATTTAGAGCCACTTTCAACAGTTCTTGTAGGGCTGGCTTGGTAGTGGCAAATTCGCTTAGCATTTGTTTGTCTGGAAAAGACTATCTTTCCTTCATTTATGAAGCTTAGTTTCACTGAATACAAAATTCTTGATTGATAATTGGTTTATTTAAGGAAGCTAAAAATAGGACCCCAGTTCTTTCTAGCTTATAGGGTGTCTGCTGAGAAATCTGCTGTTAATCTGATAGGTTTTTCTTTATAGGTTACCTGTTGATTTTTGCCTCACAGCTCTTAAGATTCTTTCCTTTGTCTTGACCTTAGATAACCTGATGACTGTGTGCCTAGGCAATGATCTTTTTGTGATGAATTTCCCAGGAGTTCTTTGAGCCTCTTGTATTTGAATGTCTAGGTCTTTAGCAAGGTCAGGAAAGTTTTCTTCAATTATTCCCTCAAATGTGTTTTCCAAACTTTTATATCTCTCTTCTTCCTCGGGAACACCAATTATTCTTAGGTTTAGATATTTAACATAGCCTCAAACTTCTTGGAGGTTTTGTTCATTAAAAAAAATTTTTTTTCTTTGTCTTTGACAGATAGGGTTAATTCAAAAATCTTGTCTTTAAGCTCTGAAGTTTTCTTCTGCTTGTTTGATTCTATTTCTGAGACTTTCCAGTGTGTTTTACATTTGTCTAAGTGTGTCCTTGATTTCCAGGAGTTGTGATTGGTTTTTCTTTATGCTAGCTATTTCACTGAAGAACTTTCCTTTCTTATCGTATATTACATTTTTGATTTCTTTAAGTTGGACTTCACCTTTCTGTGGTACCTCTTTGATTAGCTTAATAATTGACCTTCTGAATTCTTTTTCTGGCAATTCAGAGATTTCATCTTGGTTTGAGTCCATTGCTGGTGAGCTGGTATAATCTTTTGGGGGCATTAAAGGACACTTTTTTTTTAAATTGCATTTTAGGTTTTGGGGTACATGTGAAGAACATGCAAGATTGTTGCATAGGTACACACATGGCAGTGTGATTTGCTGCCTTCCTCCCCATCACCTGTATCTGGCATTTCTCTCCATGCTATCTCTCCCCAACTCCCCACCGCCCACTGTCCCTCCCCTCTTTCCTCCTGACAAACCCCAGTGTGTGATGCTCCCCTCCCTGAGGACACTTTTTATTTATTTATCATTATTATTTTTCTTGTAAACTGTGACTTTATTTTTATTTATCTTTTATTTTAAGTTCAGGGGTGCATGTACAGGTTTGTTACATAGGAAAACTTGTGTCCTGCAGGTTTGTTGTGCGAACTATTTCATCACCCAGGTATTAAGCCTAGTACCCGTTAGTTATTTTTCCTGATCCTCTTCCTCCTTTTACCCTCCACCCTCTGATAGGCCCCAGTGTGTGTTGTTCCCCTCTATGTGTCCAGGTGTTCCTCTTTGAGCTCCTAGTGTTTGGATTTTTGTTCCTGAGTTAGTTTGCTAAGGATAATGGCCTCCAGTGCCATCCATGTTCCTGCAAAGGACATGATCTTGTTCTTTTTCATGGCTGTGCAGTATTCCATGGTGTATATGTACTACATTTTCTTTATCTAGTCCACTGTTGCTGGTCATTTAGGTTGATTCCATGTCTTTTCTATTGTGAATAGTGCTGCAATGAACACGTGTACATGTGTTTTTATAATGGAATGATTTATATTGCTTTGGGTATATACCCAGTAATGAGATTGCTGGGTTAAATGGTATTTCTGTTTTTATGACTTTGAGGAATCACCACACCGTTTTCCACAACGGCTGAACTAATTTACATTCCCTCCAACAGTGTATAAGGGTTTTTTTTTTTTCTTTGCAGCCTTGCCAACATCTGTTATTTTTTTGACTTTTTAGTCACAACCATTCTGACTGGTGTGAGGTGGTATCCCATTGTGGTTCTGACAAACTTTCCACTTAAAAAAATAGAAATATCAATCTTTTCACGATAAAAAATGAACTCACGTGTTTTTCCCCTGTAAATTTATCTCAGGAAATGTCAACTCTTTCCTCTCAATTATTCCAACCCCAAACCTTGAGCTAGTCCTCAACTCCTCTCTCTCCCAAACTATATATAATCAATCATAAAATATTGTCAGTTCTATCTTCAATGGACAGAAGGTTTTCTGGCCTTACCCAGGGCCTTCTCTCCAGAGCACAGTTTCCAAGCAGTGATCTACTAATTTTAGCATCTTTGCAGTCTGGATAGGCTGAGAATTTCTCAAATCATCTAGTCCTGGCTCTTTCTGCTTAATGATTATTTCTTCTTTCTCTTTTTCTTCTAGCATCTTAATGTAAGGAGCAAAAAGAAAGCAGGCTGCATCTTCAGTACTTCACTTGGAACTCTCCTCAGTTAAATACTCAGGTTTATCTCTTATGAGTTCTGCTCTCCACACAAAGCAGGTCATACTTCATTGAAGCTCCCTGTCACTACATAACAAAGATCACTTTTCTTCTACTTTCTAATAACACTTTTCTCATATTCTTTTGAGTCCTCTGAGCAGCACCTTTACTGTTCATATTTCTACCAATCTTCTGCTTCTGGCAATAGATGCATTCTCCAAGACAGTGGTCCCCAACCTTTTTGACAGGTTTTATGGAAGACATTTTTTCCATGGAATAGCGGTGACAGATGGTTTTGGGATGAAACTCTTCCACCTCAGATCACCAGACATTAGTTAGATCCTCAAGGAGCATACAACCTAGATCCCTTGCATGCACAGTTCACAATATGGTTTGTGCTCCTGTGAGAATCTAATGCTGACGCTGATGTGACAGGAGGCAGAACTCAGGCAGTAATGCTGGCTCACCCACTGCTTACCCCCTGCTGTGTGGCCCAGTTCCTAACAGGCTACCAGCTGGTACCGGTCTGCAGCCTGGAGGTTGGGAACTCCTGCTCTAAGATGATAGAGGATTTCTCTACTGTGCTTCTCACTTCTTTCTGAGCTCTCACCTGTTGTGCCTTTAGTGTCCATATTTCTGCTAATAGTCTGTTTAAAGCAACCTGTCATGTGCCTCAAAATTCTTCTAGGCTCTGTCCATTACCAAATTTCAAAGCCACGTTCACATTTTTAGGTATTTGATATAGCAGCACACCACATCCTGGTATCAAAATCTGCTTTGTTTTTGGTGGCTTCTGTAACAAGTGACCACAAACTTGGTGACTGAAAACATCGGAAATTTATTCTGTTACAGTTCTGGAGCCCAGAGTCTGAAATCAGTATCCTGGGTCAAAATCAAGGTGTCAGCAATGCTGCACTCATCCTGGAATTCCTAGGGGACCTAGGGATGATTTCCTTGTCTCTTCCAGCTTCTGGTGGATACTGATATTCCTTGGCTTCTGGTTGCATCCCTCCAGTCCTTAAGACCAGGATCTCCAAATATCTCTCTACTCCATCTTTACATCACCTTCGCCTCTCTGTGTAAAATCTCCCGCTGCCTTCCTGTAATAATGATACATGTAATTGCATTGAGAGCTCACCTGGATAATCCAGGATCATTTCCTCATCTCAAGATGCTTAACTTGGTCACATAGGCAAAGACCCCTTTTTAGCCACATAAGACAACATTCACAGATTTCAGGAGTTAGTGCCTGGATATCTTTTGAAGGGACATTAGCCTACCATAACCTGAAAGCCCCTTCAAGACCTGGACTGTGCCTCTGCATGCAACAATCATGGTATAACTAGGAAACAGAAACTACCTGTGTATTTAAAACCCCAAGATCTCACTCCATTTATCTCCTTGACTGTCCCATTTTCAGCCCAGGTACCACACAGAGCTGTCACAACTTGTCTTCTAGATGCCACACTCATGATTTTCTATTAATCTCAAATGCATTATTTGGGAAACTCCAATCATCTTGTAATCTTGCTCAGCGTTGCAGAATTGGGATTGTGTCAGTAGCAGATGATTGGCATTTTAAATGCACTGAACCAAAAGTCAGAAACTGCGTTTAAGTCTTGCAAGTTACTTTTAAGAACTGGAGACCTATGGACAGTGACTTGGCCTTTCTCACTCTTAGTTAATTCATCTGCAAAATGAATATTAATGCTTGTGGAGATTAAAATGAGGTGACCTGTTAGAAAGGCTTTGCTAACTTGAAGTTTTAGTGAAATAACAAATAATATGAGAATGATATGAATCTTGACCAAGACGGTCTTAATGAGAGAGGTTTCTTTCTTTTTCTAGGCCCCTGACCTCGCTTTTCCTAGAGCATTTAATTTAGAAAACTTGCAATCAATTCTTTATCTACCTCTTTGAGATGTAAATCTTCTCCCAGCCTCTTCCCAGTTTTGCAATCAAGGATTGTCTTTTGTAAGGACCTGGGAGCCATTCCTTTGAAATGTAATCATCAAGGAAGGTAGTACCCTTATCTTCCAGTCTCTGTGGGGTGAGGGGAGGGTAGGAGCCTAACTTCAGTGGGAGTCTTGCTCCAGGTTGTAAAACTACCTCTTGTCGTGAAGATAAGAGAAAGTTTACTTTTTCTTTGGGTAAGAGGCAGATGGCCTTATAATATCCCCTATCTCAGCTTTTAAAAACTCTCCATGTATTGCTTCAGTGCTTCAGTGTTAATACTGGTCTCTTTCCCTTGCAATAGCCTTAAACAAAATCTTCCTCACCTGTTCAACTTTGTCTGATGCAGTTTTGCTTTGACAATGGTTTCATGTAGTAACCACCACACTTTAATCCTTTCTGTCAAGATTCTCCAGTGAATGAAAAAGCGGTATTACTTTCAGAGAAAATTATTGAACACTTTTTCATTTTCATTCCTCCAAATTTTATGCTTTGAAGAGCATGAAAGAACATGACTCGTGATCCCCTCTTGCTCGATATCCCCTTTTTCATCATCTCATTTTTATAATTCCCCTGTGTAAATATCCTAGATACATGTATTTTTCCTTATTTGCAGCTGTTAAATGATAATTTTCAAAAAAAAGGGAAAATCATGACTCCCATACAGATATAAAATAGTTGTTAAAGCTCTTATTTATCTCCTTAATTATTGAGGGAACTAAGTAGATGTTTAATAGGTTCAAAAGAGAATCCTGGCTCCTCCACAGAAGGGAGGAAAGTCAGTTGACTCTTAGCAGAATTTGCATTTCTACGGGCAATAATTATTTTGCATAGCTATCAGTTATCTGCAGCTTACAGAGATATAAAATAGCTTCCATAGAATCATAATTCTCCTTATGTGTAGGCAATGTATAGTTTTCCTTTGAAGCACAAAATTTTCCCTTACAGAGCATTAATTCATTTTCTTTTTTACAATATGATACAGAGTTGCAGGATTAGAGTGCTGGAGAACTATTGAAATTCCTCAGAGTTAGGATTTGGGTAACGGGTTTATTTATAATTTTTTAAAAAAGGAAAATAAGGTTAAAGTACTTTCAACAGAAGGCAGCCAATGAACCTGAGGAAGGATTGAATGAAAGTACTGTTATATTGAAGGACAATGAAATTCAGAATCTCAAGATGGAAAGAACTTCATTTTTAGTACTACTGATACGTAGAGAGGGAGAGAATATCAATTTGATCAGAGTCCACAAGATTTTTTAGTATTTGAAATGGAGTTGGCCTGTTGTCTATAAACCATGAGCCCTTTGAACCTCTGAAGAAGGATTCTTTTAACAGCTACCTAGGACCGAGATAACTGAGCCAGGCAGCTCTGGGATGAAGCTGCAAGAGCTTGGGCAGGAGGTAGTCTCAAAAGGAATGTTCAGCGGGTATGGGATGAAAGGGATTACACTGTCTAGTGGTTCCTTCTGACCTTAAAAGTCCTCAATGCCAGGTTTCATCAGTGCTGAGTGATCTTTGCTCTCAGTTTAGTGTGCAACATCATGTGGCATAAAGTAGTTATTGTTAAGTGTCCTCACATTTTAGGGACAATAGGAACAACATGCAAATTAACCGTGGGTAGTATTCTTGGCCATATACAATTATGGGTATTTAAAATTTTTAGATGCTAATTAAGCCCGAAAATCTTTGTGAATAGTGCCAATTTGCCTCCAAATAACATGTTACAGAGATAGAATAATTCACCATAAGTGACTGCACCAGCAACAGTGGCTGGCACATATATAGATGCTATTCAATAAATGTGCTTGATATTGACTGATTGGAAAAGCATTCAAGAAGAGTTTCCATTTTTCTCTGATAAAACATAATTGATGTTCAGTTATTGACGAAGAAGTGGCTGACTTCAAACAGTGGTGGTGTAGCCTGGCGCTACTGCCGTGCACGCTAACTCAACCTTACTTTTCCTTAGTGTTCCTATTATGTTATGTAATCTTTATGTCCTCTGTTCATCTTTGGGGAACCAAACTATCAAAATTCAGGTACACGATGGCAGTGTAAATGCAAATAAATGGGCACATTTAATGAAAAAACTCTAGCTTGGGAAGCTTTCTTGCCCTCTGTGGTTGGAGAGTTATCTAGAATGTCATCATCTCCAGACATGTTTGTAATCATAGGTATAATGTGTCTTGATTTCCAAGTAATAGGACTATTGAACTGAACAATATGGGAACAGAACACACTGACCTCTCTGATGACAGAAACTATTAACTACTGTCCTTATAAACCTTGGGAGCCTCCAGGGCGGTGGTTTCAGAGCTGATACTGCAACGCTGGCAGCTCTTCTTCCTCCCCCTCTTCCTCTTTCTTTTGAAGGCAAGTAGCTGAATAGGGGAAAACACAGTATAAAATACTAAAAAAAAAATCCCAGCAAATACAATGTGAAATATTGAAAGGGAATTTTTTTAAAGATGCAAGTGATTATCTGTCTGAATCTGAACCAAAGAGAATAAATAAATCCTTTAGAAAATAGGAACAAATTAGGATACTTTTTTTAGCCTTTCAAAGTCACTTCAGCAAAGATTTCAAAGGTTTTTTTTGTAACTTTTGCTTTTAATCGTAGAAATAATAAATGTCCATTTTAATAGAAAATAAAAGTAAATTATTTAAAAGAAAGCTGAAGTTTCCATCTAGAGAACAATGAGCATAATTCAGTATATAATCTTGCACTGCTTTTATGAAACATTTACATATTTATAATTATAAATATTATAAATATTTTATATATGATATGTAATAATTTTATTATTTTTTCTGTTGAATCATTTAAAATATTTTTATAGCCTTTTTTCATTTAGTATATTGATGCCTTATGATGTCATGAAAAAAATCATCCAATATTATTGTTTTGGAAGTGCAGTTTGCTTCCAAATAAATTATACATGCATATATGGAATATATATATAAATACAGAATAGATATATATTTAATAGGAATACACACATACGTATGTGTGTGTGTATATATATATGTATATATATGTCTCACTGCTTTTTATATTATAGGTCTTCTATTATTATATTTAGTTTTATGCAGATATGTTCTATTAAGAGTAAATATTAGACGGAATGAAGAGACTTTATGTTGTAATTCTTCAATATATAGAATTCCTTTTTACTTATTCAAATATGTAACCCTTTTCTAAATAATCATCTGAAATTTTACTTTTATAGGGCATGCATGCTACTTTATTCTCACGCAACCAGAAGTCCTTGAATGTTTTCTGAACAAATAATATATTGACCTATTGCCATCTCAAAATAAACTGGTAATATTTCTCCCATATATTCTATTGTTTCCAATTTTTGTTAATCATACTGTAGCCCATTTGGAACTTATCATTTATCTGTTATTTAAAAATTACATTTATTGCATTCTTTTTCTCAATCTTTTATATGCTTGATACGGATCTCAGGTAATGTGTCTCTCAGTAGTTTCTGCTAGAAAATATAAGAGGATGACAGCAAGGGGAGTTGGTCTGTTTATTACAGGACCTTTAGGAGAGCTGAAAGGTAGGAAATACAGCAATCTGAACTCTGGTTACTAAATCCAACTCCATTCTTCCTAACAGAAAGCCCCTGTACACAGAAATAAATGTATCTGATGAATCGTAGCTGAGCAGAAATGAGACTTGTGTATAACAACTATCTGAGGCAGCTCTTAATTAGCCTTTCCTGTTAACGAGTGGTAAGATGAGGCCAGATATGTGGCTCATCCCAGAACTTTGGGAGGCCAAGGTGGGGGAATTGCTTGAGCCCAGGAGTTTGAGGCCAGCCTAGGCAACATAGTGAAACCCCCATCTCTACAAAAAAAATGGGAAAAATTAGCCAGCATGGTGGCATATGCCTATAGTCCCAGCTTCTTGGGAGGCTGAGGTGGAAGGACCACTTGAGTGTGGGAGGTTGAGGCTGCAGTGAGTTGTGATTATGCCACTGCACTCCAGCCTGGGCAACAGAGCAAGAACTTGTCTCAAGAAAACAAAACAAACAAAGAAAATCAATGGTAAGATGAGACATCTAGCTGTTGAGAAGTCTCTAGACCATTTTAATATCTCTACTACTTTATCTAAATATAGCCTTGCCTTCTGTACAGATGAGTTAAGAAACAGAGATGCTTACAGCTTTTACTTCAAATTGGTTATCATAAAATCCTATAGGATCCAGTGTCCTGAAAATCTGTAAGGAATAACATTTAAATTCATGGAGTTCATCTCTTTTACCCCATACTTCTGAGCTTAAGGAGCCATTAGTCTTGTTTTGGAAATTAAAGAATATTTCCCTGTTTCAAAGATATTGTAGAAACTGCTTTCCTATGTTCTACATCTTATGCAAATCCAAACTGAGATTCAGATAGAATTCAGGTAGCATGCTCAGGGTCTCTCTGCTTTTTATATTAAAAATCTGGAAGTTTCTGCTTTCTTTCTGAAAGCAGCACTCTTGAATGGCAGACCTCATGTTGGCAAATGATGGATGCCTTCAAAGACTTGCTTGACACATTTGACTGGGAAATCATATCAACCCTTTGGTAAAGAAAGAGGGAAAGTCATTCTAGCAGGAGAATGACAGCCATTTTTATCAAGGGGTTTTGTGTTTGATCTCTGCATGTATCTGCTTGCCTCTGAAAAAGAGAAAGTGTATGAAAAGAAAGGTAGAAAAGCAAAGGTCCCTGGATTGCAGATAGACATCCTTAGTTATTAGTAAACTAATTTTTACTGACAATTAGAATGATGCCAGAATAAAGAAGTTAGCCCCCAGGTAAGACACATACCTCTTTCTGGGATAACCTTGTGAGCAACTGAGCCACAGATTAACTCTGTGGTGTCCATGATTGAAGAATGAAGCTCTTTTCCCCTTAGAGTTAGTAATACTGAAGGTATATTTAAAAACAGATTTTGACCTGACAGTCTTACATTCTAAGGGCATGATAATCTAGGACACCTAAATCCTCTATCTAGGCACTGTTATGGGTGGGTTTTTCCTTGAAATTGTTTTAAAAACATAAAGAAGATCATACGACAGAGACTGTAGGGAAACTTCAAAATCTAACAGATTTAGTATCTAATTCTTTACAGAAAAAGTATGCTTATTCTGTTTTAGATAATGACTTTCCTAAGGTCCTTTTACTTATTTATACTGCTTGGGATTCAAAGAGCTTCTTGAAACCATGGGTTGACTTCTTTCATGAGTTTTGTAAATTCTCAGCTACTATCTTTAAAATATTGCTGTGCCCCGTTCTTTCTCACTTCAGTTTTTGATAATCTAATTATACATATTTATACCTTTTGACTATGGGACATATGCTTCTTACATTATTGCCTTCATTTTTCCACTGAGTACTGTAGTTGAATACTTTGCTTTGACCTGTCTTCCAGTACAGGAATAGGGAGTGTGAAGATAAATGCTTGAAGTGGAATTGTGCACACATTAGTGAATATACAAATTATGCCATTGTGTCTGATCACTTTTATGTGACTCTAATTAGGTTACCACCCACACTAAAATCCTTTCCTGTGTACTTTGTGTCTGATATCTTTCAGACATCCTTTTAGACTTCTGAGATGTCATAGATATTGTGGGTTTGGTTTCAAAGCACCACAAAAAAGTAAATATTGCAGTTATGTAAGTCACATGAATTTTTTGGTTTCCCAGAGTGTATAAAAGTTATGCTTACACTATACTGTGTTCTATTAAGCATGCAATAGCATTATGTCTAAAAAATGTACACATCTTAACCAAAAAAACCTTTATTGTGAAAAAAAGCTAATGATCATCTAACACTTCAGTAAGTTGTAATGTTTTTATTGGTGGAGAGGCTTTCCTCAATGTTGATGGCTGCTGACTGATCAGGGTGGTAGTTGCTGAAGGTTTAAGTAGCTGTGGAGATTTCACTTTTTTTTTTTTTTTGAGATGGAGTCTAGCTTTGTCACTCAGGCTGGAGTACAGTGGCACGATCTCAGCTCACTGCAACCTCCACCTCCCAGGTTTAAGTGAGTCTCTTGCCTTAGTCTCCAGAGTAGCTGCAATTACAGGCACATGCCACCACACCCAGCTAATTTTTGCATTTTTAGTAGAAACGGGGTTTCACTGTGTTGGCCAGGGTCATCTCAAACTCCTGACCTCGTGATCTGCCTGCCTTGGCCTCCCAAAGTGCTGGGATTATAAGTGTGAGCCACCGTGCCCAGCCTAGAGATTTCTTAAAATAAGACAACAATGAAGTTTGCTGCATCCATGGACTCTTTCATGAAAGATTTCTCTGTAGCATGTAATGCTGTTGGATAGCATTTTACCCACTGAACAACTTCTTTCAAAATTATAGTCAGTCGTCTCAAACTCTGCTGCTGCTTTGTAAACTAAGTATATATGTAATATTCTAAATGCTTTGCTGTCAGTTCAGCAATGTGCACAGTGTCTTCACCAGGAATAGATTCCATCTCAAGAAGTCACTTTCTTTACTTACTTGTAAGAAGCAACTTTTCATCCAATTCAGTCACATCTTCAGGCTCCAATTCTAATTCCAGTTTTTTGGTATTTCTATCACATTTGCAGTTCCTTCCTCCACTGAAGTCTTGAACCCCTCAAAATCATTTGTGAGGGTTGGAAATCAACTTTTTCCAAACTCCTGTTAATGTTGATATTTTGAATTCTTCCTATGAATCACAAGTTTTATTAATGACACATAGAATGGTGACTCCTTTCCAGAAAGTTTCCAATTTACTTTGTCTAGATCCATCAGCGGAATCACCACTGGTGGCAGCTATAGCCTTAAGAAATGCATTTCTTAAATAATACCCAAAGGATTATAATTCATTCTATTATAAAGACATATGCACACATGTGTTCATTGTAGCACTGTTTACAATAGCAAAGACCTGGAACCAACCCAAATGCCCATCAATGATAGACTGGATAAAGAAAATGTGGCATATATACATCATGGAATACTATGCAGCCATAAAAAAGGATGAGTTCATGTCCTTTGCAGGGACTTGGATGAATCTGGAAACCATGATTCTCAGCAAACTGATGCAAGAACAGAAAACCAAACACTGCATGTTTTCACTCATAGGTGGATGCTGAACAATGAGAACATATGGACACAGGGAGGGGAACATCACAGAGTGGGGTCTGTTGGGGGCTGGGGGGCTAGGGGAGGGATAGTGGGGGATGGGGATATTGGGGAGGGATAACATTGGGAGAAATACCTAATGTAGGGGTTGGGGGAATGGAGGCAGCAAACCACCATGGCAAGTGTATACCCATGTAACAATCCTGCAAGATCTGCATATGTACCCCAGAAATATATATATATATACACACACACATATATATACACACACATATATATATATACACGTGTGTGTATATATATATATACACACGTATATAATATATACTTGAAAGTAAAAAATGTCTCCTTGATCCATGGACTGCAGGATGGCAGGATGGATGTTGTGTTAGCAGGCATGAGAACAACACTAATCTTCTTGTATATCTCCATCAGAGCTCTTGGGTGACTGGGTACATTGTTAATGAGCAGTAACACTTGGAAAGGAATCCTTTTTCCTGAGCCGTAGATCTTAATAGTGGTCTTAAAATATTCAGTAAACCATGCAATAAACAGATGTGCTGTCATCCAGCCTTTGTTGTTCCATTTAGAAGGAACAACAGAGTAGATTTAGCACAATTATTAAAGGCCTTAGGATTTTCAGAATGGTAAAGGAGCATTGGCTTTAACTTAGTCACCAGGTGCATTAGTTTCTTACAAAAGAGTCAGCCTGTGTTGTGAAGCTTTAAAACTAAGCATTGACTTCTCCTTTCTAGCTATGAAGTCCTAGATGGTATCTTTTCCCAATAGAATGCTGTTTTATTTACATTAGAAATCTGTTTAGTGTAGCTACCTTCATCAATGATCTTAGCTAGATCTTCTGATAACTTGCTGCAGCTTCTTCCTTAGAACTTGCCGCTTCACCTTGCACTTCCATGTTATGGAGATAGCATTTTTCTAAGGAAAGAACCTCATGAACAACCTATGCTAACTTCAAACTTTTCTGCTGCAGCTTCCTCCCATCCCTCAGCCTTTGCAGAATTGAAGAGAGTTTAGCACTTGCTCTGGATCAGGCTTTGATTTAAAGAAACGTGGTTGGTTTCATCTTCTGTCCAGATGACTGAAACTTTCTCCTACTGAAACTTTGCTCCATCAGCAATAAGGCTGTTTTCTGTTCTTACCATTTGTATGTTCATTGGAGTAACACTTTTAATTTCCTTCAAGAGCTTTTCCTTTGCATTCACATCTTGGCTGTTTGGTGCAAGAGGCCTGGCTTTCAGTCCATGTTGGCTTTTGGCATGGCTTCTTCACTAAGCTTAATGACTTCTCACTTTTGATTTGAAGGGAGAGATGTGTGTCTTTTCCTTTTACTTGAACACTTACAGCTTATTGTCGGGTTATTAATTGGCCTAATTTCAATATTGTTGTGACTCCAGGAATAGGGAAGTCCAAGGAGAACATGGTTGTGTCTCCAGGAATAGGGAAGTCCAACTGTTTATGCAGTTTTCCCCAGTGGTAACACTTTGAAAACCTGTAGCATAGTATCACAACACTGATAAGGATTTTGATATGGTTGAACTACAGAACATTTCCATCACCACAGGAGAGGGAGAAAAATGGGGAAATGGCTGGTCAGTGGGGCAGTCAGAATACACAGCTAACATTTATCACTTCAGTTCACTATTTTATGTGGATGCAGTTCGAAGTGCCCTAAAGCAGTTACAATAATAACATCAAAGATCACTGATCACAGATCATCATAACAGAGAGAATAATAATAAAAATGTTTGAATTCTTGGGAGAGTTATCAAAATGTGACTCAGAGACATGAGGTGAGCATGTTGTAGAAAAATTGTGCCAACAGACTTGCTCAATGCAGGGTTGCTATAGATCTTCAATTCGTAAAAACTGTAGTATCTGTGAAGTGCAATGAAGTGACATGCCTTAAAATGAGATATGCCTTTTATAATCTTCCATCACTTTAATTTGTTATATAAAAACTTAAAACATTTTTTGTGATCTTAATTTCAGATTTTTTTTTTATTTAAAGTTTTAAAAGTACCAGCAAACTGACACAAGAACAGAAAATCAAACACCGCATATTCTCACTCATAGGTAGGTGTTGAACAATGAGAACATGTGGACACAGGGAGGGGAGCATCACACACTGGGGTCTGTCGGGGGGAAATAGGGGAGAGACAACAGAGGGTGGGGAGTTGGAGAGAGATAACATGTGGAGGAATGCCAGATAAAGGTGATAGGGAGGAAGGCAGCAAATCACATTGCCATGTGTGTACCTATGCAACAGTCTTGCATGTTCTTCACATGTACCCCAAAACCTAAAATGCAATAAAATAAAAAAAAATTAAAAAAAAGTAACAGCAGTTACTTTGATATATTTCAGCTTCTTATTTTTTATTATATTTTTTATTTAGTTACTTTTTTGAGATGGAGTCTTGCTCTGTCACCTGGCTGGAGTGCAGTGGTGTGATCTTGGCTTACTGCACCCTCTGCCTCCCAGGTTCAAGTGATTCCCCTGCCTCAGCCTCCTGAGTAACTGGGATTACAGGTGCATGCCACCATGCCCGAATCATTTTTTTGTATTTTATTTGAAATGGGGTTTCACTATGTTGGCCAGGATTGTCTCAATCTTCTGACCTTGTGATCCGCCTGCCTAGACCTTCCAAAGTGCTGGGATTATAGGTGTGAGCCACTGCACTGGGCCTCAGCCCTTTGGGAGGCCTAGGTGGTCAAATCGCTCGCTGGAGCCCAGAAGTTTGAGACTAGCCTGTGTAACATAGTGAAACCCTGTGTCTACAAAAAAAAAAAAAAGTTACCCAGGAGTGCTGGTGCTCACCCTGTAGTCCCAGCTACTTGGGAGGCTGAAGTCGGAGGATCTCCTGAACCAGGGTGGTCGAGGCTTCAGTAAGCTGGGATCCTGCCACTGCACTGCAGCCTGCACTCCTGCCACTCCGTTCCAGTGACAGAGTGAGACTCTGTAAAAAAAAACAAACAACAAGAGCAAAAAGCAACAACAAAATGCACACACACACAGATCTGCCAAGCTGTTTTGCAAAGTGGCTGTATCATTTTACATTTCCACCAGCCATGTATGAGTAACCCAATTTTGTCATATTCTCACAGCATTTAGTGTTGTCACCATTTTTTAGCCATTCAGATAACTGCATAGTGATTTCACATTGTGGTTTTGATTTGCATTTGCCTAATGCCTAATGTTGAACATCTTTTCATTTGCGTATTTTCCATCTGTATAGCCTCTTTGGTGAGCATCTCTTTGTGCCTTTCACCTATTATCTAAATGAATAATGAGTTGTTTGCTTTTTTTTTCCTTATTGAGTTTTCAGTGTTCTTTATATGCTTTCAATACTAGTCATTTGTGGAATGTGTGGTTTTGCAAATATTTCTACCCAGTGTGTAGCTTGTTTTTTTAATCCTTTTAATAGGAGCTTTTTTTAGAGGAAAAAATATTTTTGATGAAGTCCATTTATGAATTTTTTCTTTTCTGGATTGCACTTTTAGTGTCAAGCCTTAGAACTCTTTGTGAAGATTTTTTCTTACGCTTTTTTTTCCCCAGAAGTTTTATAATTTTATATTTTACATTTCAGCCATGATCCATTTTGAGACTTTTTAATGTGTGTAAAATGTGAGACTTAGATTGAGACTCGTTTCTTTTGGCCATGGATGTGAAATTGCTCTAGCATCCTTTGTTAGAAAGACTATCTTTTTGGCCAGGCATGGTGGCTCACGCCTGTAATCCCAAAACTTTATGAGGCCGAGGTGGGTGGAGCAGTTGAGGTCGGGAGTTTGAGACCAGCCTGACCAATATGGAGAAACCCCGTGTCTACTAAACATACAAAATTAGGTGGGTGTGGTGGCGCATGCCTGTAATCCTAGCTACTTGGGAGGCTGAGGCAGGAGAATCGCTTCAACCCGGGATGTGGAAGTTGTGGTAAGCTGAGATCACGCCATTTCTCTCCAGCCTGGGCAACAAGAGAAACTCCGTCTCAAAAACAAAAAACAAAAAATAAACAAACAAACAAACAAAAAGAGACACTATCTTTTCTTCATTGAGTTGCTTTTGTACCTTTGTCATTACTTCGGCATATTTGTTTGGGTGTATTTTTTGGGTTCTCTATCCTGTTTTATGACCTATGTGTCTCTGTCAATACTACACAATCTTGATTACTGTACCCATATAGTAAGTGTTAAAATCATTCACTGTTTTACTTACCCATATAGTAAGTGTTAAAATCATTCACTGTTTTGCTAAAAAGTGTGTTAAAGTCAGGTAGGATGATTGTTCTCGTTTTATTCTTCTTTTCAATAATTGTTTTAGGTCTTTCAGTTCTTTTTATTTTCTGTACAAATTTTAAAATATACCACCTATATACACAAAAAGGCTTGCTGGGATTTTAATAGAAGTTGCACTAAACCTTTTGGATAGAATTGGTATATTTACTATGTTGAGTCTTTCAATCTACAAACATGGTGTGTCTTTTCATTTATTTGAGTCTTCTTTAACTTTTCTTCATCAATAGTTTGCTGTTTTCTGTGTACAAGTTCTATATGTGTTTTATTAAATTGAAAACTGACTATTTCATTTTTGGGAGCAATTCTGAATGGTATTTTATTTTCAGTTTTGGTGTCTGCTTATTCATCACTAGTGTATAGAATATAATTATTTTTGTATATTTATCTTGTATCTTGAAATCATACTGAACTCACTTATTAGTTTTTTTTTAACTTTTATTTTAGGTTTAGGGGTACATGTGAAGGTTTGTTATATAGAGAAACACATGTTGCAGGAGTCTGTTGTACGTATCATTTAATCACCCAGACATTAAGCCCAGTACCCAATAATTATGCCTTCTGCTCCTCCCTCTCCTCCTACCCTCCCCACCAAGTAGACCCCAGTGTCTGTTGTTTCCTTCTTTGGGTTTATAAGTTCCCATCGTTTAGCTCCCACTTCCTATGAGTGTTTTTTTTTTTTAATAGGTCCCTTGGGATTTAAAAAATATAAACAATCATGCCATCTATAAATAGAAAGTTTTATTTGTTCCTTTCCAATCTTATGGCTTTTTTCTTTTCTTGCGTTATTGCGCTGTCTAGAACTTCTAGCACTACATTGAATCAGAAAGGTGAGAGGGAACATCTTTGCCTTGTTCCAAATCTGACTAGGAAAGCGATCACCACTAATTAAAATGTTATCTGTACTTTTTAAAGACGCTCTTCATTAGGGTGAAGAAGTTCTCTGCTACTCATACTTTTTTTTTCTGAGAGTACTTTTTATCATTACCGGGTTTGAGTTTTGTCAAATGCTTTTGTACATTGACTGATATGATCATATGATTTTAAAATTTAGCTTGTTAATATGGTGGATTATATTGAGCCAATCTTACATCCCTGAAATAGACTTCACTTGGTTATGGGGCATAATTCTTTTCATATATTGCTCAATTCTGCTTACTAATATTTTGTTAATAATTTTTGCATCTGTATTCGTGAGAGATATTGGTGTGTAGGTTTCTTTTTTGTGCTGTCTGGTTTTGGTATCAGGGTAACACTAGCTTTATAAAATAAATTGGGAAATGTTACCTATTATTCTGTTTTCTTGACTAGACTGTGTAGAGTTGGTGTTAATTTTTCTTTGAACATTCGATAGAATTCTCCAGTGAAACCATCTGGGCTTGGAGATGTTTTTAAGAGAAGTTTTTAAATGATGAGTTCAGTTTTTTTTAAAAGTTATATCTTTCAAATTATTTATTTCATATTGAGTGAGTTGTGGTAGTTTCTAAGAATTGGTTCATTTCACTTGAGTTGTCAAATTTATGTGTGCAGCATTGTTTTGCATAATCCCTTATTGGCCATTGATATCTGTAGAATCTGCAGTGATATCTTCTCTTTCATTCCTGGAATTAGTAATGTATAACTTCTCTTCCTTTTTCTTCATCAATCTTGCTAGAGATTTGCCACTTTTAATCTTTTTAAAACCTAGCTCTTTGTTTCATTGATTTTATTATTTTTTTTTCTGTTTTCAATTTTATTTATTGTTGCTCTTTAAAATTTTAATTCTTCTCCTTGCTTGGCTTACTTAATTCTTGTTTTTCTAGTTTTTTGGGGTAGAAACTTAGATTATTGATCAGAGTTTTTTTCTCTTATAATGTATTAACTTAATGTTATGCATTTCCCTCACAGCACTGCTTTAGCTCACAGATTTTGACATACTGCATTTTCATTTTCATTTAGTTTAGTGTAGTCTTGATTTCCCATGACACTTCCCCTTTGACTCATGGATTATTTAGAAATGTGCTGTTTCATTTCCTGGTGTATGGAGATTTTCCTGTTGTCCTTCTGTTTATATCCAGTTTAATTCCATTTTGGTCAGAGAACATACTCTGTATATTTTAATTATTTTAAATTTGTTGAGGTTTTTGCCCAGGATACAGTCTAATTTGGTATATGTCAGATGGCATTTGAAAATAATGTATACTCTGTTATTGTTGGTCGGAATATTTTATAAATGTCAATTAGACTATTTTGGTTGATGATGTTGTGTACTTCTATTTTTGCTGATTTTCTGTCTTGTTCTACCAATTGTTGAGAGAGTAGTGTTGAAGTTTCTAACTACAGTTGTACATTTTTCTTATGCTCCTTTTAGTTCTATTGGTTTTGCTTTACATATTTTCAGTTTGTTGTATACATATTTGGGATTATATCTTAATGGTTGATTTGCCCTCTAAGCTTAGATAGAAATCATCTCTGTCTTTGGAAATTTTCTTTGCTTTAAAATCTACTTTATCTGACGTTAATATTACCATTCCTGTTTTCTTTTGATTAATGTTTGTGTAGTATGTCTTTTTCCATTCTCTAACTTTCAACTTGCCTGTATCATATTTTAAGTGACTTTCTACAGATAGCATATAGTCAAATCATATTTTACATCCACTTTGCAATCTGTGTCTTTTAGTTGATTCCTTTAGACAGTTACCTTTTTTTCTAAAAAGGTTACAGGAGCATAGCAAGAAACACTTTTTAAGGTATTTTTGTAGAACCTTGATTTAAAAAAAAATATAACTAGAGTGGCCAACTCATCTGGTTTGCTCAAGTCTCTCCCAGTTTTGACACTGAAAGTTCTGTGTTCTGGGAAGCCCCACAGTCCTAGGCAACCAGGAAAATTACAGGCCATTTACTTTTAGTGTTGTTATTGATATATTAGGGCTTAGGTCTGCAATTTTATTTTGTCTTTTTGTTTGTTCTCTCTGGCTTTTCTTTCTCTGTTTCTTCTTACTGCCTTGATGTGAGTTACCCGGACATTTTTTTTTCTAGAATTTCATTGAGTTTTATCTATAGCGCTTAGGAGTAAATCTCTTAGCATAACTTCCTTTAGTGATGGTTGTGGGTATTATATTACATATACATAACTTATCACAGTCTACTGGTATCATTTCACAAGTTTGAGTGAAGCATAGAAACTGTACTTTCCTTTAAGTCCTTTACTCTCTGCTTTTTATAATTGTCTCCAAGATTTTCTTTACAGGACACATGAAGAGCCATATGAAGCAACATTATAATTTTTTTTGTTTCTACTATCAAATATAATTTATAAAATGTATTATGAAGGAAAGCCTATTGCATTTACCCATATTTTTTGTTACTGTGCTCCTCTTTCTTTATGATGCTTCAAGCTAGTTTTTTTTTTGTTTTTCAACATCTCCTCTTTGTTTAGAGAGCTTCTGTTCGCCATTATTTTAGGGCAGATCTCCTGATGACATATTCTCTGCTTTTCTTCATCTGAGAATATTTTGATTTCCTCTTCACTTCTGAAAGACATTTTCAGTGAATATAGGTTCTGGGTCAATTTCTCATCAGAGATCATGGAATCTATAAGAAAGTGGCACCAGAAAATAGGGAAAATGTCTTGAGAAAGAAATGGTATTCAACAGATAATCCTATGAATTATATACCTATAGGTAAAGTGGTAAACTGTTAACATATAGGCAAAATATGTGAATTATGTTTTAAGATAGCTTCAGATCTGTCTGCATACCTTAGACTTACAGCAGAGAATAATTCAGATCTTCAGGCTTGAGAGGAGAGATAAAAGGGAGAGGGAAATGGGAGAGGTAGCAGGAGCTTATTTGAAAGCATGTGGCTTGTTTAGTTAAACAGGAATGAAGTTTCTCAAAAAATGTTTTCTACATTAACATTTTCTACATTACCTTAACCTTAATCAACTTCTGGTTTTTTGCATTTCATCTTGGAAGGCTGCCTCATTTTCTCCCAACAAAATTTTCTAAGGAGATCCAAGAATAGTACCAGTTTTCAACACAGAAGTGTAAAACTACTTTCTGCTTGGGTGAAAGATTTTTAAGACTTGAAAATTTGATTTGCTGCCTTGTTGATTTGGAAATGGTGGCCAAACTACAAACAAGTTACTCTGCTCTGGTGATGTTCCAGAAGTAATTCTGGATTATAAGATTTGTTTTGGGAGCAGATATTATTAGTACTATTAGATAGGGCAGATACTATTAGATTCCTGAGGAATTATACTAGAAACATACTAGGGAGAGGATTTTGCCATATTTCCAAGTATAGATGTACCTCTAAACTTAAGTGAGTAACTTGGAAACATGTAAGAATATCTAGGTAACCTGAGATTAAAAACAGGATAGAAAAATAGCAATTTCTTGCTAAGGAAATTAGGTAAGATCATCTTAAATCTTTTTTAAAAAGATGTTCTTGTGGGTAAAGTCAGAGAAAAAGCCTATTCACAAAAAGGCCATGGCTGCACAGTACTATTTTGCTTTCCTTGTCCAATGGGATATTTGGAATTATGTTGAATTTTCTCTTATCCAGTATGAGCAATTACAATAAAGTATACAGAGAGAAGCACTGAGTCCAATCATCATCAAGTCTACTAATCTTTTACCTAATAGCAAGTATACTATTGTTTGTACTTGACATTTTGTTAGGTTGAGTTTAAAAAAGGAATCTGAAAGTTCTTTTAATTGAAGACATATATACAAATCCACTCTCTCCAAATCCTCTTACTCTAGGAAACAAAATCTAGAAGCACATTGTGCTGTAAAAATTCAGAATTTCCAAAATTTCTGTTACAAGTGGTTAAGTATCCAAGAAGGAAGGGATATGCTTTTAGTGTGGCCTTAATGGAGAATTTCAGGAAGGAAATAGGCAGTTGATTTAGTTTTATTGTATTCTATTTTAAATGGTGTTTTCAAATCTAATATTAAAAAATTAAAAATGTTACTTTAAATTTGGTAGCTTCAAATGGTGGTGCTATTGGGTAGAGAATAGATAGAACATAGGAACCTGTTAATTAATTATTATTGTAATGATCGTAAGATTAATGATGTTGAGCTAGTACACTAGAGTTAAGAAAGTTAGCTTATTAATAAAAAATAAAATGTTATGGAAACATGTTTGGCAACATAATATGGTTTGAATTGGAAAATTATTTTCTTATGTTAGAAATTGGTCAACTAGTTTTGTTTAATAGAACTTGCTGTGATAATGAAAATATATTACAGGGGATACTGAGCAATTCAAATGAGAATAGTAAGACTGGGGAACTGATTTTTTTTTTTTACTTATAATTAATATAAATGTAAATTTATGTTAATTAAATTTAAATTTAAATAGCCTCATATGACTGCCAGACTAGACAACAGAGCTATAGACTGTGAAAATTAAGATAGTAAAGAAAGGTTGTGATAATTACATGTTTAGAGTCCTGATTATTTAGAGATTGTCATTATCACTGCCAGAGTGCATTAATGAGAGCAGAAATAAGGCTGACAAATCGTGACTTCTTTTTTCTTTTAAAAACATCTTAGCATCGAATCTGTAAGATTATAATGATCAAATCTCAGACCATCAAACAAGAAACACATGCTGTACAAACATTTTTAGCCCTAAACAATCATAGAAATTGTTTCAATGCCTCTCCCAACATCTCCATTCCATTTCTGATTTACTCTGGATCATGTTAATGCCAGGATCTTTATCTTGTCTTGAACCCCCAGTATCTAAAAGAAAGTCTACAACATAGTGGGTGTAATTAGTACATACTGAATAGTTGCAGGTATGCTAATTGTTAGTACATTTGCCTTGTCTATGGTTCTTGAATGCAGGCAGCTCAATATCTGTCTCCAGCATCATGCACAGTGAAAGGTATAGGGCAGGCAGTAGTAAATGCTTGTGAACGGACTGCTAGACTTTGCATCTGTTTGTTTCTCTAATCCTTATCAAGAAATGCTAAATGGAAATACATGCTTTCCCTTTTGTGTAAGCCAGAAAAGTTCAGCGTGAATCCTTCCCCTCTGTTGACTTCCTGCTTATAACTCTGCATGTTAAATGCCAAGTTTATTGCCAAGAACTATGAGTCTTCTATACTTGGAAAAGGAGTGAATTTTCTGGAATGAATACACAGAGAATCTAAGGAAATGCATGTACTTAAAAATGTTTTGGTGAGCCAGCACTTTGGGAGGCCAAGGTGGGTGGATTGTTTGAGGTCAGGAGTTCAAGACCAGCCTGGCCAACATGACAAAACCCCATCTCTACTAAAAATACAAAAAAATAACTAGGCGTGGTAGCACACACTTGTAATCCCAGCCCCTCAGGAGGCTGAGGCAGGAGAATTGTTTGAACTCAGGAAACGTAAGTTGCAGTAAGCTAAGATTGCATCACTGCGCTCTAGCCTGGGAGACAGATTGAGTGAGACTTCGTCTCAATAAAAAAACTGTTTTGTTACTTGCAAGTCATCTCCACTTAGAAGCAAAAGCAGTCTCCTCTTTCTTATGTTGACCATGTCTGCAGCAACAAAGATGTCACATCTGCTTGACCATCTTTTTCTTAGTACTTGGTATACCTCCTCATTAGAAAGTTTTTTTTTTTTTTAAGACAATTATGTTTTGAGGTGGTGAGACAGAACAGCAGAACTCAAAGAGGTTGCTGGCTTCAGTCTTGGGGAAATGAGCAGCAAGGATGGACCAGGTCACTGAGATGAGCAAATGGAGTTTTGTATCATGACTGTAGTTA